>CAUYON010075644.1:0-20705 GCA_963573935.1 Arctocebus calabarensis
CGCCTGTAGTCCCAGCTACTTGGGAGGCAGAGGCAGGAGACTCGCTTGAGCCCAGGAATTGGAGGTTGCTGTGAGCTGCAATGCCACAGCACTCTATCCAGGGTGACAGCTTGAGGCTCTGTCTCAAAAAAAAAAAAAAAAAGGGGGGCGGGGGGGGCAGAAAGGCTAGAACCTGCACTGCAGTGGAGTCAGGGTGATCGTGGGCGTTACCTAACCACATACCTGCCCCTTTGTCCACTTCCCACCCATACTGTGGGAAACTTCACCTACTCTATCAACTTTGGTTTACCTGTGATTAAAATCAGAAATATATCCTTGGAACGTCCACTCTTTTCATGCCACTTTTCCATGGCACTGCTCAAAAAGATAAGGTTTGCCTATAAAAGGTCCTTTCAGTGCCATCTGGTCGTGTGCGGAACCTGACGGAACTGCCACGGTGAGTCAGGAGCACGATTTCAGGCCCAGTTTATCAGACTCTACCCATTTCCCCCAGCGCCATAAATGCACTTGAATTATGCCAATCTTTTAGAAATCTTTTAAGCCACACTCAATCATGTTTCCAACTCTGTGTAGATGCTGCTACTCTGGATACTTTCACTGCTGCTGGGAGCAGTAGCAGGTAAGAAAAGATATTTCTGTGGAGCTGGGAGAGACTTGCTGCTTGGTGCTTTCAAGAAAGGCTATGATGGCTGAATTTCAGCAACTGTGAGGACCGACCAGGATAAAGCAAGGGAGGAGCGTGACCAGGAGCACGGGGCGTGGAGTAGGGTTGCAGATCGAATCTGAGATGCCTGGCTAAATATGAATTTCAGATAAACAACAAATATTTTCCAAATGTTTCAAACAATAAATGTGTGAAATATTTATATTAAAGCATACTGATGATTTATCTGAAATTCAAATTGACCTTTTTCTTTTAATTTGGCGAACCTAGTCTCCCCTAATTTGTTAGGAGTTTGAACCCTGCCTGGTTCTATCACCTCCAGCTGCATTATCCTGAGCAAAATCCTTAACCCCTCAGTGCCTCAGTATCTTCCTCTGTGAAACAGGGATAATGATATTATTATTATTGTGAAATCTCTCGTGTGATTATTGTGAGAATGAGGAGATGTAAGTAAATCATCTTGCCCAGCACCTGGCATGGTAAGAGTCCAAGAAATGTAGCCCCACAGTAGCTACTACTGTTACTCCTATCACGATCTAGATTTGTCCTCCCCGAGTAGAAGAGACAGCCTCCCTTCAAGTTGTTCCTATACAGGGTACCATTCACTAGAGTTGGTCAAACCATGGATTTGTTTGCTGGATCTTAAGGAGCTTTTTCACCAGAGTGATGGCTTCCTTCACAGCAAAGACAGACATACACAGTTTTAGCCTTTCCATGAAACTTAAGCTCTCCATTCAAAGCCCAAAGACCGATGGTGGCAATGAGGAATTGTACTGAGGCCTGGGGACACAGAGCGGCTTTTTTCTGGAACACCAAAGGCACAAGGAGGACATCTAGGTTTAGAGGCCAAAACGAGTCCCAGATTGAGACCTGGCAGAGGCACAAAGGGAGTGGGGTGACCTAGGTGGTAGAAATGAGCAACAGTAGCCAGTCTGTTTCGGCGCTGCTGTCTTGCCACGACTTTGTAAGTATGTGTCTAGGAGGGTTTTTTAGAAGAGAAAATTTGGCCACTAAATGCGATTTAATCATATTTGACAGAAAATCTGTTAAAAAGAGCTTTCTGGTTTAAACTAATATCCTTGAAAACTTTCTGGGGAATTGCAGGGAAAGAAGTCTGCTTCCCACGACTCGGCTGTTTCAGTGATGATTCTCCATGGGCAGGAATCATAGAGAGACCCCTCAAAATCCTGCCCTGGGCTCCAAAAGATGTCAACACCCGCTTCCTCCTATACACTAATGAGAACCCAAACAACTTCCAGGTAAGACCATCATTGTTTTCAGGGCTAAGTTCTGTCTCTTTTCTGGCATAAGGGAGCTGAATATTCAAATCTTCTGAAGAGGACAAATCAGACTGGAATTTGTATCTTTGTGGACTTTTGGGGTAGTGAGTTTAAGTATTGTTTTATGTAAATTATTTCCAAAAGGTCCATTAACTTTGTATTATTATTGTCCTACTGCCATGGCTCCATTGAATAAATATTCTGAATATGAGGAGATATTTATGTGTACAATATAAAAATGCTTCCAATATTATATATAGGAAATCTCTCATATTATGTTAAAATGTATCTCCATATTGGATAGATAGATGAGAGATATATATAGATACATACACGCACACAGCCTTGCCTTCCACTGTGTAAAGACAAGATGTTTACCACCAACATTATGGGGAACATATAACAGCTGCAAATGTGGGGTGACTGGCAAATAGTAACATGATGAAGATCGTGAATAGCATGGCTGTAACAGAAGTATCCTTACTTACCAGGATCCTAACATCAGCTATTTTCTCTGAATTACCACCTCCATCTATGTACACACGGTTCTATTGGAATCCTATAAGAAATAATGTGAAACTCTTCACTATTCAAAACAGGAAATTGTTGCAGATCCATCAACTATCAGTGACTCCAACTTTAAAACAGATAGAAAAACCCGCTTTGTTATTCACGGATTCATAGACAAGGGAGAAGAAGACTGGCTGGCTGGCATATGCAAGGTGAGACGTGGTGATCTGGGAAGGGAAGGTTGTTTCCAGAGTGGTAATTAACAACCTGTAAGGCAGTGGCGTGACCAATGCAGACAAACGCTGGTCACCACAGCACTGGAAGATCCTCTCACCCCTGCCGGGCCTGGGATTCCCAGGGAAGATCCCAGAGATGGTGGTGGGGTGAGGGCGCCTGGGATGGTTAGGACAGCTGGGTTGGCAGGCATTTCGTGGCTCCAGGCAGTGATTATTTAATAACTAATACAGAGGTATTTCCAAATTTTAGCAACAGATGCTGCCAGACTGATGCATACCAGCTGGTCGTAGACCCCTATTCCTTTTCATTACCTTTTAGTTTCCGTGTGAAAAGCTGAGTGATCTCATTTTAGGTGAACTAATTCTTTTCTTATGATTTCCACTTGCCACTCTTTGATCTCCTCTGGTAACAATACCTGGGAAAACTGTACATTTTCATTTCTGGCTTTTGTCATTTCAACACCAGTGATGCTATTTTCTTTAATTTGCCTTTGGCTAGGTGCCTGTGATAATGAAGAATTAAAAGACAGAATATTGAATAGAATAAATTATGCTAGTAACTACTAGTGCTGGAGGAACATTATTATTATTTCATTTATTTGTATATTTTTTCATGTATTAATTTTCTTTGGCTAGACTTGGCACAAAGGGTAGTCATTTCTTCAGAGGTATCAAGAAAAAAGGCACAAAGTTCCTCCCAAACCCATTCAATTTCAGGCCTGTCCATAGCTCAGACCAAAGGCAGAATGAGTGTGCTCCAGAGCATAGCCACTGATGCTGAAGAGAGATAAGTACCCCAGAGGCCATTCTCTTCACCAGTTAAAAATAAGCAGTAAAAGCACAACTTGTCTTCCAGAATAATTTAAAGCTGATGATTACTGGGGTGAGAGTAATACTAAATTTCTATGCAATAGTGAAGGAAAAAAAAATGTGATTCTTAGCTCAAAAGGAATATAGCTTTGTTTTATATTTATATATCTTATATATAAATACATAATATATATCATATATATAATTTTATATGCATATAAAATTTGTTCCTAAGATCCTGAAAGCATTTGTTTTCTTCTTGTATTTGGCTTGGATTTGACAAAACAGTAGCATTAAGATGGAGAAAAAAGCAGATTAAACTAGAAAGATAAAGATCCTAGATTCCAGTCCTGACTCTGTCCCTAGCTAACCATGACATTAGCCAGCCTGATTTCTTCTTGGGATTTTTCCTTCTGTAAAATGAAAGGGTTGGCAATAATTTCTAAGATTGCTTCACTGTTCTTAAATTCTTTCTTTAGAAAGGTAGAGACATATTTAAATGCTCATTCAAACAACATTCCTGCCAGAGCTATATCCATAAAATGATAATTAATCCCCCACCAATTAATTCCCCACTAGAAACCTGGTACACCAGGTTTTCAGGTGAAATAATTCTTCTGTGGTATAGAATGCAACACATTCGTCCAAAAATTCTACTTAGTCTTTCTATGCTGACAAAGCTTACTCTCTTCAATATGCTCATTCAGGGGGTCCTAACATAGCCTTTCCTTCATTCAGCAGATACCTCCTGAGTACCCACAATGTTCCACAAACCAGGTGCTAAATGTCTCACAGTAAACAAGACAGGCGGTATTCTTGGGTACTGCTGAGTAAGGAATGATGTAGTCTTAATGACATTTAGGATGACCCAATGAATAACCCATCATACTGCATTTTATACATATTTTTCTGGAATCAAATGTCTATGTATCTGTTTCAGTCGAAATCCCAAGATCATGGTTCCTGCCAGCTAAACCTCCAGCTTAGATCCAATATTCAACTTTGGAGGGATTTCATATCCATAACAGACGAGAAGTTTTGTTCATTGCCTTGGAAAAGTGACATGATATTGTGTAGGTCAAGAAGAGAATTGATCCTAGTCTTCAAATATGCTAATTAGTAACTGATGAAGACCCTACATTATTTTCCTACTTGTTGTGTCTCTTCCATCAGAAATTGTTCCAGGTGGAAAGCGTGAACTGCCTCTGTGTGGACTGGAAAAGTGGCGCCCGAACTGGGTACACACAGGCCTCACAGAACATCCGGATCGTGGGGGCAGAAGTGGCTTATTTTGTTGAAGTTCTTCAGGTATCTCTCTCTAGGTTGGAAATGCACATTGCTCTCCAGCTTCTCTTTCTGATATTATAGGTATGATCCTTGAGAAAGACTTGGCTTTGCTGAGGGTTGAAAAGAAAAATACAAAATAATCTAGTTTAACACATTATTAACAACCCTAGTTATGTCAATACACTATTTTTTGTTTGCTTGTTTTTACTTTATTCAAACAGCTAAGTAGTTTGCTTCTACTGAATTTGGCCAGTGTTTGTTTTCGTTTCACCAATTATTACTAAGTTGACATGATAATGTTAACCTCAAGATTAAACAAGTTTGGTTTTATTTTTGCTTTTTGAAGAGAAGCACAATGATACCAACTCAACCTGATTTGGTTACCAAAAAACATAGGAAATATTATACTTGAATGAGCTTAAGTAATTGGCTTCACTGTTACTTCCTAATCCAAATAATTGCTTCATCTTCTCTGGGTAACAACTCCTCATGTCTATCAAGCCTTCTCTCTGCATAGGGGATAAACAAAATCTTCTACCAGTTTAAATGATGTCTACCTGGTGACATCATAACAGTTGTGATGTCATATAAAAGTATACCATATTCAGTCATATACAGCACATAAAACTTGATAATGACAATAAACAGATACATCATTGGTAGACTAGACTATACCAGCCACTAAACTATACTTTTTAATTGTCATTTTACAGTGCACTCCTTCTACATATTTTTAAAAAATTAACTGTAAAGCAGCCTCAGTTGGGTCCTTCAGGAAGTATTGCCGAAGAAGGCATTGTTATCAGAGGTGACAACTCCATGTATGTTATTGCCCTTGAAGCATTTGGGTCAGATGTGGAAGTTAAAGACAGAGATATTGATGATCCTGACCTATTATGGGCTTAAGCTAATATGTGTCTTTGTGCCTTAGTTTTTAACAAAAAAGTTATAAAAACATTAAAAGTTAACAACAGGAAAAAAAGCTTATAGACAAATGGTATAAACAGAATATTTTTCTACAAGTTTATAATGTGTTTGTGTTTTAAGCTGAGTGTTATTACAAAATGTCAAAAGGTGAAAAAAGTTAAAAATTGTATAAAAGTAACAGTAATCTAAGGTATTATTAAAGAAAACTATTTTTATGAATTGATTGTAGTCTAAGTGTACAGTGTTTATAGTCTACATTAGCACATAGGGATGTCCCAGGCCTTCATATTCACTTACCACTGCCTCACCGACTCACCCAGAGCAACTTCCAGTCCAGAAAGCTCCATGCATGGTAAATAACAGATGGAGGTGTACCTTTTTGTCTCTCATATAGTATTTTTACTGTACCTGCTCTATGCTTAGACATGCCAACACAGACAAATAAGTACCATTGTGTTCTGAGTGCCGACTGTACTCAGCACAGGAACGTGCTGGACATGTTTGTAGCCTCAAGCAGTGGGCTACACCATCCAGCCTAAGTGTGTAGTAGGCTATGCCACCTAGATTTGTGTAAATTTACTCTATGATGTCCTCACAGCAACAAAACTGCCAAAGAACTAATTTCTTAGAACACATCCCATTGTCAACACATGACTGAACTTGGAAACATTCTGAAGAGGTTTTCCTTCCAACAGTCATCTTTTGGATATTCACCTTCTGACGTCCATATCATTGGCCACAGCCTGGGTGCCCACGCTGCTGGGGAGGCCGGAAGGAGGCTCAATGGGACCATTGCACGCATCTCAGGTTGGTCAAAACAGTGAAAGGTGCCAGGCATGGTGGTGTGCCTGTTATCACAGCTACTCAGGAGGCTGAGGGAGGAAAATAATTTGAGCCCAAAAGTTCAAGGCCATTCTGGACAACATAGGAAGACCTTGTTTTCTTTTTTTTTAATTAAAAAAAATGCAGTGAAAACTATAATATTAGACTAAACGTAGCCTATATATGGTTTAAAAGGAAACAAATAAAATTTGATGTAGCCCTAATGTGTACCTTTTCACATTTTCTGAATTGGGCCCAGAATCAGAAATTAGTATGTTCTGAACCCTTGTGAATTGTTTATTGCTATGAATCTCTGATCTACAGTACTTTGTATGACATATAACTATACTGCATGAACTAAAACATGAATTAAGAGCATCTAACAATCTTATATCTACTTACCCATTTTCAATCATTCACAAAGGACAAATTTCATGGCTACAAATAAATATCATAAATAACAGAATACATAGAATTAAACCCAAAGAGCTCAAATTAGTGCAAGTAAGTATAGTCTGCTTCAGTAACAATTGCTAATGAGCCTAAACCTCATTAAATACAACAATTAATATATGTGGCTGTGTGTGTATGGGGAGGGAGAAGGTCAGGCCATCCTAGGCTACCAGTTCTACATGCTGCTATTTGGATTAAAAAAAATTCTTTTACAAACCCGATTGGCTGCATTTAACCAGTGGGTTCAGAGGTTAGATATGCAGGTCCCGAAACAACCACGTAAGCTTGTAAGGAAGATGTTGCCATTCTGGATCCTAGAGGTGGCTGTGTCGGGAAACACCACTTTCCTCTCTCATCTTAGACTTTCCAACCCTCATCAGATCATCTCTGTCTAATACTGGGGATATGTTGGCTCTATTTGGAATGAGGGAAATCCAGAATGCTAATTTGCTGAAGAGGAAACCTACACAGATTTTTCTTTCCCATAGGCTGTAAATGTTTGCCATATCCTGCTTAGCCCTGCTGTGTGATGCAAGACTGTCTCTCTGTGACCAGGAAAGCCATGGTCCTTGCCCTCATGGGAGTCTACAGTCTAGTGGGGATGCTTTTAGCCTGAACAGCTTTAATCCAGTGTGTCTCAGAGTGTGGTTTTTTTTTTCTTTTAACTGCTGCTAATGACCAAGATTCTCCCTGTGATTACACATCCATAAGTAGAGGCAATTTTGGTTTTTTGTTGTTTTCTTTTTATGATCCCAACCTGGAGGCAAATTCTGTGATTTGGGGAAAGTTTACTACAAAACAAATAGCAAACTAAAAGCAAGTTTTCTTTCGGAAAATAGGTATAAGGAGGACCAAATGGGATCATTGGATGCATCACAGGTTGGTCAAAATAAGGAAAGCTGCCGGGCGTGGTGTATGTTATCCCAGCTGCTCACGAGGCTGAGGCAGACGGATCGCTTGAGCCAAGGAGAGGGAGGCCAGGCTCTCTTTGCACGAATGCCACATGATCACAGCCAACACTTGCATTCAGGACAGTAACTGTAGGGAAGAAAGGTGATTGTACACGAACACTGACACGTAATTAATGACACATTCTATTTACTTTAGGGTTGGATCCAGCCGAACCTTGCTTTGAGGGCACACCTGAATTAGTCCGACTGGACCCCAGCGATGCCCAGTTTGTAGATGTAATTCATACAGATGCTGCTCCTGTAATCCCCAACATGGGTGAGTTCCTCAGCCTGTCCCCTGGGGCGTTATAGTGTCTTGAGACTAAACATTAACATAAATCTTCCTTTATTTTTAAAATTCTTCAGGATTTGGAATGAGTCAAACAGTGGGCCACCTAGATTTCTTTCCAAATGGAGGAATAGACATGCCCGGGTGTCAGAAGAACATTCTCTCTCAGATTGTTGACATAGATGGGATCTGGGAAGGTAAAACTAGAGTACTAAACTAGGTACAAGTAAAGGTAAAACTTTATGAGTACGTTCTGGGGAGAAAGCATGTATTTTGTTTTGTTAAACTTCCTAAATCCTTTGGAATCGTACAGTTCTCGGATTTTATATAACAAAAGACTTTTGTTGTATCCCTGAGATGTAGGTTTTTATTGGGAGAAATGGAAATAAGGAGACAGTGGGAAAGAAAGTGTATTTGCAGTCAGGTTTCCAAGAACCCAGTTCAGAGAATACATTCCTAAGATACTCTTTTATCTAAGTGGACCACTCTTTTCCCTTTAAAGTTATTTTTCTTTTTATTTAGCTATAATGCTTCATAGTGCTTAAAGAGCACTTCTGTTTATATCACAAATCATTCATAAGTATACTTAAATTATCTCATTCTGTGACCTGTGTGAATTGGCACTAATTAGATAAATCTATTCAACAACTGTTTCCTGATCATGACATTAACTTGGAAAAATACACTGTCATTGATGTATGACCATGTCAAATTTTTAAGGAACTCGTGACTTTGTGGCCTGTAATCACTTAAGAAGCTACAAGTATTATGCTGATAGCATCGTCAACCCCGATGGCTTTGCTGGATTCTCCTGTGCCTCTTACAATGTTTTTACTGCAGTAAGTAAATTGTACCTTCCAGTTAAAGAATTTGGTGGCCATCACTCCTCATGACTCATGTGGTTCCTTGTACACGACACCATTCAATGAAAGTTTATACAATGAATGTTTACTACTTATAGATCCTTTTAATCACAGATGTGTATTTCAATAGTGATACATTTGAGGACTTTGGAAAAATGGGCTTCTTAACAGAAATGTCCCATGTCTACTTTTACCTCTGTCATTTCTGCACTAGTGTATGGAAACTGAGCTATTTCTAAGGATGCTGGTGAACATGCAATAAATTTCTTAAGTTCTGAACTTTTAAACTATAATTATGGACATGTGGACATTTCTGTGCAATCTCATCATTACCAAGATTTTCTGAGTTTTCATGTTGTTTTGTGTACTCTTGATATCTGAGTTGAGTTCTTATGTACGATTCCAAATATGACATACCATTGTCTGTTGTTTTCTGTAAAATTGGCTTTTCTTATTGCCATAAATTATTCAAATCAAAATTTATAACTTATACCATTTAATGAAGAAGATTTCCATTAACAAATGCGCCAGGTAAAGTCACAACTACCAAGGAAATACTCCTTGGTGATTAAGAGAGAGTACTGGAATCCTGGCTTCACCACTAACTAGCTGAATGATTTTAGGCAAAACTCTTCTCTAAGGAAGTTTCATCACCTATATATATAAATAAAAATGATATACTTGACATATTTGATGAGAGGACTCAATGAAAACACGTATGTTAATTGCTTAGTCCAGAACCAAGAATATAAACATTAGCATTCAACAAATGTTAGCTATATTGGCAGAGGGGGCGCAAGTTTTATCCACACTACTGCTTGCATATACAATAAAACAGAAACCCCCTGATCTTTCTATGTTTTAACTTTACTTTTATCTTCTTCTTTGATACCCATCACTAGAAATGTTATAATGAGGAAAGAAATAAAGAAACAAACTAAAAATCTTTAGGTCTCATCCAGTTAAAACTTAGTCTGATTCAATATTCTTTTAAGTGATACTCAACACTTTTATAAGGTGCCGCATGTCTATAATTCTATCACTTTGGGGGCTCCAGGAGGAGGATGGTTTGAGGCCAGGAATTCAAGACCAGCCTGGTCAATATAAGGATACCTCAACTCTACAAAAAGAGAACAAAGTCTCAGTCTTGCAGGTTTTTCTCCTTTGGGAGTGTCTCAGCTTCTCTCCAAGCTAGTTCTGGAGCAGGTGGTCTTACTGGTGATGGTCAGTGTACATTTGCCAGAAGGAATGATTCAGAGTCCCTTCACCCAGGGTCTGATGGTGACTCTGGACTCTGAGCAGGACCCCTGTCTGCCTTAGTGAAGGGAATGCGGTTGGCATTTGGAGATGAGACCTGGGACTTGGTCACTCCTCTGCCTCCAGCAATTCTGTCAGAGGGCTTTGGCCATTTCTTCCTGGCTGCTTCAGTCTCCGCCCTCTGACCCCTGGCTTTTGTGCAGTACAGCCCCTGAGACCATGCTGAGCCCATTGTTGCCCATTCATCGACCCAGGAGTCCACCATTTGCCTGGACTATGGAGTAGCCTTGCCCCTCACAGTGGGAATCGAAATGCCTGTGCTCCCAACTCTATTCCTCCCTCTCCATCTTTTTTTCCCACAATTCCTTGGTCCAGAAAAAGAGGATATTTTCCCATGTTATATCTGTCTCCTCCAGACATCAGGCTGATGGTTAAACCATATGCTAACTGCATGTTCTTTGCATACTGAGAGAATTCTAGGATCTGAATCCTTCAGATGTGAGCTAACTGTGAGCTAAAGGAAATATCAGAAATAGCCTGGCTTTTGAGCCTATTTTCCTCGTAATAAACTCCCATTTTGCGTATTTTAGATATCCCTTTTGCCATCAGAACAGAACTGGTTTTAGAATATTTTGAATTGCAGCAACATATAGAAGGAAAAATGGTACACACTTAAAGCAAAGGACATCCTCATTCATCGTTTGTTTGTTTTCACCAGAACAAGTGCTTCCCCTGTCCAAGTGGGGGCTGCCCACAGATGGGCCATTATGCTGATAAATTTCCTGGGAGAACAAAGGAATTGGGCCAGAAATTTTATCTTAACACTGGTGATGCCAGTAATTTTGCCCGTAAGTTTCTATTTTCTTTACCTTATATTCTGAAATGCTATGTATTTTATCATATCCAGTGAAAATGAGTGAAATTACTTTTCTATATAAAAACTTTAAACACCTCTCCCCAATGTGGAAAAATGCTTCATGCTTGGATCAAAGTAATCATGGCTAATTAGGGTAGTAGAACAGAGTTTGGAGCCTGAATTCTTAACGATACAAAACTAAAATTATTCACTTTTGATTTTGGTGCTGAAGGCTTCCTCAGTGCCAGCCTCTTTATGATTAGTCAAAAGTTTCACTGGGCAAAATTCTGAGGTTTTATGCAAGCGGAAAGTAATCCAGGAGAAAGAGACAGCAGAGGTTCTGGAACTGGAAAGAAGTTGGCAGGTTCAAGAGCTATTTAGGATTCTAGACTCCGCGGGTGATGGGAGTTACAAGATGTGGGGATGGTGAAACATCAGAACATGTTCCAGGTTTCTTTTCTGGGTAATAAAGAAATAAAACTATTAGGATAGAAGTCAATGGGGTTAACAGTCTGGTAAAGCTAAGGACAAATTTTATCCCCTCTTTGCCCCAGGCTCTAAATGGCAAAAATGGATAGTTCGCTAGTGGCTAGTCCCAAGGGAACATTCTTTTGGTTTTCATAAATTAATATATTTCCAATGGCCTAAAAAAAGAAAAATTGAGTTATAGAATTTTTAAATAAATGTAGATTATTTTTAAAAAGATGACAATACCCTAAAATGTAGTCATCTATGAAAATAAACTGGAAAAAAAAATGTCACAGGCTACTATTTTAACACTACCTTTTAGCATAAAGTTCTTGTCACATTCAAGAAGAAACTGTTAGGTTGAAAAGTAGAAGCAAAATGTATTACTCAGTTTCTTGACTTGAAAAAAGCAAAAAAATTCTGCACAGTTCTCACTACCCAATGTTTATCCCCGGAATATTTAGGTAAAGGAATATGGAATATGGATGACTATTTCACTAGAAAAATTACCATTGTAATATAAAAATTATTCAAAATTCAGCAATAGAGGATTTATCCTGTTTTCAGTGTCTCTTCTATACAAGGTGACATTTTTGTAAATTTTTTCTCCTTGCAGGTTGGAGGTATAAGGTAACTGTCACACTGTCTGGGAGAAGGGTTACAGGGCATATATTGGTTTCTTTGTTTGGAAAAAAAGGAAACTCCAAGCAGTATGAAATTTTTAAGTGAGTAACATATCACACTAAGCTTCTTACGTGTTAGAACATTGTATGTATAACATACGTTATGGACATAGAGCTTGTGTGTTCATTACTATATGCGAGTTGAGTGATGTTATGTGTAATAAAGAGGAAGAAATTTTGTCACACTTGCATCTTAATACCATTCAGTTTGTAATTTTTTTCCTGCTGTTTCCTGAGAAAACTACTAATGTTTACTTTGATGCTAGCATTTCACTTATTATAATCAGTAAATAATTATTCTGCCCACAAAACAGATGGTAAAAGGTAAAATAATAATGTTATCATTTATTAAATTGTGCAAGGATTGTGAGGAAACATGTTCGAAGTTTGATTAAAGTAAAGATGAAGTCAAATAGGAGTCATGGATGGCAAAGGGACTACCCCTGAGTTAACATACGTGTCTAAATTGATTTCATATATTAGAAAGACAAATGGCGTACCCATCAGCTTAGCTGGAGATGCAACGTAAGCTGATTTTAGACACATATAAGTGTGTATATACATGTATGTTCATTTGTATGTATATTTTAATATGCTCATGTATGTTTTCATTTACTCCTTTACTCCCAAGGGGCTCTCTCAGACCAGATAGTACCCATTCCAATGAGTTTGACTCAGATGTGGAGGTTGGAGACTTGCAGAAGGTTAAATTTGTCTGGTATAACAATGTGATCAATCCAACTCTACCCAGAGTGGGAGCGTCCAAGATCTCAGTGGAAACAAACAATGGAGAAGTGTAAGTGATGAAAACCCAAAGAGATTTCAACCATTGAGTCTGTATTGATAATTCTGTCCCCACTAAGCGTCCACTCTAAGTGAAGCCCCAGCCAGTGGCTCACCCTCTCCCAGTCACAGTTGCTTCCCAGTGTGTTTGTTCCTGTAGAAGAAAGTGTAGGACTTCAGGGAAATACCTTTCATGTTTTTTAGATAAATGCTGTGTTGTCTGATACAAATTCAGTGTTAAGAGTGAGAATCTGGCTTCATGATGCTGGGCGGGCAACGCGTTTCATTTGGCAGCTGCACCCTGTGCTCTGTGCGTACTAAACATGTGCACCTGCCCCCCGACTTCCTGAACTTGCCACTTAATTTGCAGGAACATATTTAATATACAAAGAAACAGATGTAGGCTATTCTGTGTCATTAATTTTCTTTTAGGGACACATAGCATAAAGTTCCAGGAGGTCAATCCTTGGTTCTAACCAGAACTGGAGTGTGTGGGAGCCAAAAGATGTTTATTATGGTGAACTACCAGAAAATGAACTAAGGCTGATCATGATAATACCCGTGTTAGGCCAAGTGTTTTTGAGTACTAATCCAGATTGTAAGGCAAGTACTATGCTTCTTCTGTCATCATGTCATTTGGTCCTCACTTTAAATATGGAACACAAAAATGAAAGGACAGAAAAGGATGCGCGTTTAGTCATTAGGAAAACACAAATTAAAAACACAATGAGATACCACTATAAACCTAATTAAATGGCTAAAATTAAAAAGATTGACAATATCAAGCATTTGTTGAGGATATGAAGAATCTTGAACTCCCATACATTGCTAATAGAAATATAAAATGATACAACCAGTTTAGAAAGCAGTTTGGTAGCTTTCTTTAGGGCAGTGCCTGTAGCCCCAAGGACTAGGGCGCTGGCCCCATATGCTGGAGGTGGCAGGTTCAAACCCAGCCCCGCCAAAAACTGCAAAAAAAAAAAAGTTAGACACACTCATACCTGTAATCCCAGCACTTTGAGAGATTGGGATGGAAGGATCATTTAAGGCCAGGAATTCAAGGCCTGCCTGGGCTGCATATCAAGACCTGTCTCTGTAACAAATATTAGACAGGTGTGGTGGGACACACTTGCAATTCTAGCTGCCTAAGAGGTTGAGGCAGGAGAACCAATTTGAGCCCAGGAGTTGGAAGTTTCAGTGAGCTATTATCATGATTGCACTCCAGCCTGGGCAACAGAGCAAGATTCTGCATGAAGAAGAGGAGGAGGAGGAGGAATGTCAGAAATACACCTACCTATGATTTGATTCAACCTTTTCACTCCTACACATTTATTTACCCAAGAGGCAAGAAAGCATATGTGCATACAAAGATTTACACCAAATAGTCACAGCAGATTTTTATTGTAATAGCCAAGAACTACGACAGGGGAATAGCTAAACAAACTGTGGTGTATCCACACTAATGAATACTACTCAGCAGTACAAGGAATGACTTGTGGCACGTGCAACAACGTGGATGGATGTCAAAATAATTACACGGAATAAGAAAACTAGACTAAAGAGTACATGCATTTCAGATGCCATTCATATAAAATTTTAAACCATTCCATCTACTCTGGCGTTAGCAGACCAGTGATTGCCTGTGAGGAGGAAAGATTGGAAGGGATGGGAAGAAGGAATTACAAACAGATAGGAAGATATTAGGGGGGATTGATATGCTTACAACTCTGACTTTGGTGATGGTTTCCCAGTTGTACGTGTGCGGTGAGTGGGAGAAAAGCTAACTATGCAAAGGAAACCTGTGCAGTTTATTCTAGGTAAATGAAGGCTAAATAAAGCTGCTAAATAAAAATGTGTACCCTATAAGGAAGGTGCTTCTATTAGCCTTATTTTTAGAAATAATTACTAGTTTACAATTTCTGGTTTCCAAAAGTTCTATACAGGAAGTTTCAGTCCAGCAAGTTCTTAAGTATTGCAAAACAAAATTTTAATAATACACAGAGACCGTTTCTTTTGGGTTCTTCATTAATACTGGTTATCAATATAATACTTCATTAATAACTTTTAATTTCCTACTTGCAATGCTTCCAGTCATCAGAACACGGAGGAAGTGAATATGATAGGACAAAGGTCATTTGCTGAGCACGATCTTTGTTTAGGTGCTTTAAATAGGATACTTTATTAAAGAAAATTATCTCCAAAGGATCCCAAGTAATATTCAGTCTGAATGAGAAAAACTAGTCAATTATTTTCAAATTTCAAATTAAAGAAGAAGGGTTAGCCAACATAACAATAGCACCATAGAATTCTTTAGTGGTTGTCATGTTGGTGACATTCTTTCAATCGCATTGGTAGACGCACGCTGACAGCCCTTCCTGTTCTTTGGGCTATCTATGGACAGCTCCTCTCTCAGCTATTACACAAGCATAAACAAAATTGAAAAGGAAATTTCAGCTCTTTCCCCAGACAAGGTCTTCCCTTGGCCTTTATCCAGTCTCAGACATAGGGTGAGCCCATGCTCAGATGGAGGGGAAAGCAGAGGTTGTCCCTATACCCAGGACCACAGATGTGTGCCAGGAAGAGGTGACTTTTACTGGTTTTGCTCCACAGGTTCAACTTCTGTAGTCTGGAAACCGTGCGGGAGGACGTTCTACTGACCCTCTCCCCATGTTAGGACACTGCTGTCATTTGACCACTGAATCTTACTGCTAATAAAATGTGGCGGTGATGAAATACATTCCTTTCTTTTGTCATCATTGTCCAATATCCAATAAATCTTTTGATTGATAAAAGTCAAAATTTGGGGATAGGTCTGAAGAATCACAAATGACTGTTGAATTTTGCTACAAATCTGAGCTCAGAAATATCATGTCCATTATTAACATTGCTGATGTCACTCTGATCACATAAGCAGACTTTCAGGTCCAAAATGATACCCTCTTGGTAGGCCCAGAAAGAAAAGTACCAACTGCTGCTGCCTTTTCCATCATTTTTAAGTTCTGTGTCTGCTCCTAATCCGATATTGCAGGGGACACACAAGGAAGAGAGGACTGGACAGGTCTGATGCTTCCTAACTTCTTCTTCCTAGTGGGGTCCCCCAGACCACTCAGCTCCCTGCAACATCTTTGATCTTTCCAAAGCACAGGCCAATTTCTTCAAGTTTTTCTCCTGCACTATCTCCAAGAATCTTTATAGTTTCATGTCTTAAGTTTAAATCTTTTATCCAGTAAGAGTCAATTTTTTGTTAATGGTGAAAGATGTGGATCCAGTTTCAGTTTTCTACAAGTCACCAGCCAGTTCTACCAGCACCATTTGTTAAATAGGGAATCTTTCCCCCAATTTATATCTTTGATGGGCTTATCAAAGATCAAATGATGATAAGTGTCTGGGTTCATCTCTTGGTTCTCAACTCTGTTCCATGCATCTACCTCTCTATTTTTGTGCCAGTACCATGCTGTTTTGATCACTATAGATTTATAGTATAGTTTGAAGTCTGGTAGCATGATTCTTCCTGATTTGTTTTTATTTCTGAGTAATGTCTTGGCTATTCTACCAGGTTTTTCCTGGCTCCATATAAAATGAAGTACTATTTTTTTCCAGATCTTTAAAGTATGACAGTGGTGCTTTGATAGGGATTGCATTAAATTTGTAAATTGCTTTGGGTAACATGGACATTGTAACGATGTTGATTCTTCCCAGCCAGGAGCATGGTATGTTTCTTCATTTGGTTTTTTGTTTGTTTGTTTGTTTGTTTGTTTGTTTGTTTCTTCAGTTTTTGGCTGGGGCCAGGCTTGAACCTGCCATACCCGGTACAGGGGGCCAGTGCCCTACTCCTTGAGCCACAGGTGCCGCACATGTTTTTCCATTTGTTAACATCTTCAGCTATCTCTTTTCTCAGAGTTTCATAATTCTCTTTATAGAGATTGTCACGTCCTAGGTAAATTCCAAGATTTTTCATCTTCTTTGCCACAACTGTAAAGGGAATAGAGTCCTTGACTGTTTTTTTTGGCTTGACTATTATTGGTATATATAAAAGCTACTGATTTGTGAGTATTGATTTGTATCCTAAGATGTTACTGTATTCCTTGATCACTTCTAAGAGTTTTGTAGTTGAGTCCCTGGGGTTCTCCAGGTATAAAATCATGTCATCTGCAAAGAGTGAAAGTTTGATCTCCTCTGATCCTATTTGTATACCCTTGATCGCCTTCTCTTGCCTGATTATGGTGGCTAAGACTTCCATTACAGTGTTAAAAAGCAGCAGTGGAGACAAGGGGCAACCTTGCCTAGTTTCTGATCTGAGTGGAAATGATTTCAATTTTACTGCATTCAATATGATATTGGCTGTGAGTTTGCTATAGATGGCCTCTATTAGTTTAAGAAAAGTCCCTTCTCATTCTCTCACTGGTCCTCAGAACAAAATCCGCATTCCTTAGTGAGCCTTGCCGGGTTCCTCTTGGTCTAGTTGTCATTTTGGACACCAGCCTCATCTCTCCCCTTGCTCCTTCTGGAACTCTCCAGTCTAGCCCTTTCTCCTAAGATGGCCCTGAGAACTCTGATGCTGCTGGATGTTGGCACAAACTCTTTTCCTTCCTGGATGCTCTTTTCCCTGTCTTCCTGTCTGGGTAACTCCTGTTGGTTCTTGACTCTCAGTGTAGACATCACCTCTTCCAGGAAGGCTTTCCTCATCTTCAGCACTAACACGTGATTTGGGGTTCCCCTACTATAATCCTACTGCACCCAGGACCTTTCCCATCTCAACACTTGCTCTTCATCTGGTAATTACTGGCTCCCTTCTCTGCATACCTGATTTGTAATCTCCTTAAAGGGTTTCCATGTTGCACGTGCCTGGTACACACCTGCCCTATAGTAGAAAAGCAAATGTTTGTTTTTTTTTTTTAATAAGCATCACATTACTGGAAACCATGAATGGACCCACTAGCATCAGACATTTAAAATTAGGTCTGGTCCAAACAATAATATTCTAAAAGAAAACCTATGACAGGTTTTAAAAGGTGGGTGGAGAATTGCCCAGAGGACATGGTGGGAAGGGCAATCCCAAGAGAAGGAACTGCATAGGCAAAGGCATGAGCATATGAAAATATAAAAAACTGGAGACACCATTCATTCCATGTTTTACCAAAACATATGCAAGTCAATCAACACATGAAGACTTGTTCATGTTTATTAACTAGGATGTTTTCACTTGCATTAACCAAAACCCCTAACTCAAACTAGCTCTGGTTTGGGTGATTGGAAGTTCAGACATGGGGAATCTTCAAATTTTGTTCATCTGGCAACTCAGTGACCTCTTCAAGAGCCACTTTCTTTCTGTTGCCATGCTGTGATATCTACACTTGTTATTTTATGCCAAGGCTGGTTTCCTTTCCAGTCAAAGGATGTCCATCTGCTATAATTCAGTCTAAAGAACTTCACTTTCATAGACAATAAGAAAGAGAAATTGGATCATCTTTCCTGTTTTTTTTTTTTTTTTTTCTGACAAAACTTTTGAGATTCGCTCTGACTGAATTATGGCTAGGGAAGTGGAATTGGCTTAGCAAAGTCAGGGCATCCTCAATGTACATGAACCATGTGAAGGAAAGATGAAAATAGAAACGAAACAGAAGGTAAAGGATGACTTCTGGGTCATACTTGCACCTGGAAGTTTGTACTTACTATTAATGGAAATGGAGAGGAACTGGTTCAAGGAAGAAAGTCAGAAGGTCAGTTTTAGCCATGTCAAATTTGAGAGTTTCATCAGACAACTGATTGGCCCTGGCAAGCAGGCAGTGGGATCCGTGAGCTCAGAACTGAGGGCAGAGGTTCTGGGTTAGACATACAAACATTTTTATCGTCAGTACATAGATGGCATTTTTTTAAAACACTCCATTTCTCTGCAAAGAAAGTAGCACAGTGCTTACCATGTGAGTACTTAGTAAACGTCCACAATCATAACCAAACCAGGCCATCTTCATGAAACTTTCCTAAGTATTGAAGATAATGACAACTAAAGAATAAAAAAATCCATGAATGGAGTTATGTGCAAATTTACTCACATAAATACAAAAAAAGTTTAAATTAATTTCATTTTAAAAATACATTTGTTAAAAATTCCTTTCTTGAAGATGTTCATTTTAATCATAATAAAGATATTTGCATGTGGTTTAATTGTTTGAAATGAATGGCTTAATTGAATTATTTACCTATTTATGAACCTACTAAATTTTTTTTGAAAAAATTGTGTTTAAAGTTCTAATTCAAATTTTTTCTTCCATTTAGAAATGAACACTATGTCAGTTTCAAAGGATTCTGATAATATTCAGAAGACAAGAGTGTGAAATGTTGCTAGTGATGATGCCAGAAAATTGATGAACTCATTAATTCAATAAGTGCTTAGAGCATGGGCCATACACTAGTCTAGGTATTGGAAAGCTAAAGTTGAAAATATAGACATTATCCTTACCCTTATGGAGGTTAGTCATATTTAATGTTTCTCAAAGTGAGGTCAATCAAATAAAAGACAGATAATAACTGAGTTACCTAGTGCTGCATAACAAATCACCCAAAACTCAGTGACTAGAAAAATAAGCATTTGTTATATTGTTCTGTGGGTCAACTAAACAGTTAAGCTGATCTGGACCAGGTCTGATCTTGCTTGGTCTCATTCTTGTATCCATATTCAGCTGTCAGGTTGGCAGACAGCTGTCTGGGTCTGGCTGAAGATGGCCTGGTCTGGCTGATTGTCTGCTGCATGATTTCTCAAACATCAGCAGACTAGCCTGTGAATTGAACTTGGACCCCCAGGGGTTCAGAGGAAATGAATATAAGCAGGAAGTTCTGCTGAGGCCTAGACTCCAAAGTAGCAAAGTATCGTTTTCACTATATTTTACTAGACAAAGCAAGTCAAGGGCAAGCCCAAATTCAAGAACAGATAAATCAATTCTACCTCTTCAGGAGAGGACCTAAAAAAAATGTTATATTGCAAGTTCGCGAAGGCCGGCGGGTGTTGACGCGATGTGATTTCTGCCCAGTGCTCTGAATGTCAAAGTGAAGAAATTCAATGAAGCACAGGTAAACGGCGGGAGTAACTATGACTCTCTTAAGGTAGCCAAATGCCTCGTCATCTAATTAGTGACGTGCATGAATGGATGAACGAGATTCCCATTGTCCCTACCTACTATCCAGCGAAACCACAGCCAAGGGAACAGGCTTGGCTGAATCAGCGGGGAAAGAAGACCCTGTTGAGCTTGACTCTAGTCTGGCATGGTGAAGAGACATGAGAGGTGTAGAATAAGTGGGAGGCCCCCGGCGGCCCCCCCCCCCGTTTCCCACGAGGGGGCGGGGCGGGGTCCGCAGGCCTTGCCATGCCAAGAGATTCTGAAATTCAGATAGCAGACAGTTTCAGAACCCCAGCATGACTCAACCCGAATAAAACATCCCCCAAGCACATGATAATTAAGTTCACTAAAGTTAATATGAAGGAGAAAATTTTGAAAGCAACCAGACGTAAGAAATCTATAACCTACAAGGGGAAGAATATTAGAATAACCGCAGATCTCTCTGATCAAAC
>CAUYON010075645.1:0-19952 GCA_963573935.1 Arctocebus calabarensis
AAGGTCTGATGGAAAGATGATAGCCACTAGAACCAGAGGACCTGGGGGCCTGTGCTGTCAGAGTAATAATTGATCAGCCGGGCAGCTCCTGTGGCTCAGCGAGTAGGGCGCCGGCCCCATATACCGAAGGTGGCGGGTTCAAGCCCGGCCTCGGCCGAACTGCAAAACAAAAAAATAGCCGGGCGCTGTGGCGGGCGCCTGTAGTGCCAGCTACTCGGGAGGCTGAGGCAAGAGAATCGCTTAAGCCCAAGAGCTGGAGGTTGCTGTGAGCAGTGTGACGCCACGGCACTCTACCAAGGGTGATGAAGTGAGACTCTGTCTCTACAAAAAAAAAAATAATAATAATTGATCAGCCTATGAAGTCACATAACCATTTTGGCTGATTTTTAAAAAACCTACCCCAACTGTTATGTATTGCTTTTGCAATATACAGAGATAGTCACAACACACTCCTCTTAGGGGTCCTGACCTCTCGGATTGCCTGGTTTGCATATTAAAGGCAGACTCCTGGACAAGTTGTTTGAATCTCTAAGAATTGCCTAATTGGGAAGGCTAAGTCAAGAGGACCCCAGATGTCAGAGAATCAAGAATACAGAAAACACCTAGTGCAGTGGTGCCTGGCTGTCCCTGCTACTCTGGAGGCTGAGGCAAGAGGATTGCTTGAGTCCAGGAGTTCAAGACCAGTCTGAACAACATAAAGAAATACCTTATCTCTTGAAAGACAGGAAGGAAGGAAGGAAAAGAATGAAGAAAATAAGAGAATGTAGGTAATACGCCTGCCTTAATTTAAGCTTCTGTCATTTCTAACCAGGATGATGGTAGCATCACCTACCCCAGCACTACAAATTCAGATACCTACAGCAAACAGGCAGGTGATGCCAAGGGGTGCAGCAGGGCTGGCAGGTCTCCAGTAAGCTGCAGGGCTGCATGCCCCCATGCCCCATCTAAGGAAGTGGCTGCTGCCCAGCTCCAGCCACCAGGGATACAGGCCCTCACTTGGCAGAGCTCCCAATTATTTCAACAGAAATAATGTTTGTCTAAAACATGAAACCTCCTAATTTTTAAATGTTGACAACCAATTAAATTTTAAAATTTGATTTAATTAATCTCTAGGCATATGGTATTTTATGGTTTTTAAAATGCTCTTATAAATTGTATCTTAGTAAATTTTTATTTTCCATTTGCATGGCAACAGAATGGGGGGTACGTGTGTGTGTGCTTGTAAATTGGCAAACTGATCTAAAATTCAAGGGAAATAAACAACCAAAATAGTCAAGACAATCTTGAAGAACAATAACAAAGTTGAAGATCTGAAACCACCAAATATAAAAATATTACATATGTATATATATGAAAGAACTACAGTAATTAAAACAGTGAGTAATGGTACAAAGATAAACAAACCAGTGGAACAGACTTCAGTTACATCTATGATCAGATAATGGGTGACAAAAAATGATATAGTCATGTGGCAGGGGAAAGAAGACTTTTTAAATAAATGGAACTGGATCAACTAGATATCTATATTGGAAATAATAATCTCAATTACTACCTTAGATTTATTAGAAATTAAATTTGGGGCATATTATAGTTCTAACTGTGAAAGTAGTAAATTTTATTTGTAAATGCGAAGAAAATCACAGGAGAACATCTTTGTGACCTTGGGGAAAATAGATTTTTAAACAGCATATAAAAGTATTAAAAATAAAGCAAAAAAAATAACTTTTCATTAAAATCAAGATCCACTAAGATAGTAAAAAGGCAAATCACTAAGTGGGAACAGATATTTGTAATACATACTCTGACAAAGGAATTATATCCAAAACACATAATGAATTCCTAATAATTGACAAGAGAAAGAACCACAACCCAATTGGGAAAGAAATGGGCAAAGGGCTTAAGCAGATAGTTCACAAAAGCAGCTACCCAGACAGCCCATGTGAGGTGAAAAGGTCCCTGACATTATTAGCCCTCTGGGAAATGCAAACTGAAACCCCAGTGAGATACCACCGCACACCCTCGGCTCTGCTAAGATGGAAAAGACTCACAGTGCCAAGGATCCAGAGCCACTGAAACTCGCAAGTGCTGGCCGAACTGCAAACTCCAACAACCACTTTGGAAAATGACTTCACAGATCCACTAAAGAAGAACATCTGCACACTCTGTACCCAGGAATTTTACCTCCAGGAGTATACCCAGACATGCACAAGAATATTCACAGCACCTCTATTAGCCCAAACAGTACAATGGATAAATGAATTGGGGTAATATGCGGATAAACTATTGCTATTATAGAAATGGGGTGCAAAAGAAGCAAATCCTGTATTTGGTATAAACCTCAAAACTAGGCCAAACAAACGAATGCACTGAGGAGTCCCAAGGGGGATTACCTTTGAGAGGTGATGACTGAGACCTGACATGTGAATACTTCTGGGGTGCAAGCAGTGTTTCATTTCTTCCCTTGGGGACTGGTTATATAGGAGTTCTGACCCAGGATTTAATGTATTAATACAATTCCTTATAGATGTAATACTTAAAAGTTTACTTTAAAAAAGAAATAGACTGAATTATTGTGGTTTTTTTAAACACTTAACTCCAGAAAAACTAAGTGTAGAAAAACTTTGTCATGTTTTATTCTATCCTACCTGGTTAATGTTATCTGGAATATTTGATATCCAGCTATAAAAGAGGCCAATCTTGAAAGACTTTGTTTTCCCGAACCACCAACACCCACCAGCAGTGCATTTCCACATGATGTTCGAATTACTCGTGAGATCTGTTTTAAAACAAAATAGTGTTTATTTGAAAACAGGATGCAAAGTTCACATTTTCTTGCATTAAAAGGGTCCGAAGTTTGACCATATGTTTTTGGACTACATTAGACTTTTTCCTTGTAATAGTATACCTCAGATTTTTAAAAATTAAAATTAAAATGTTACATGCAGCATTAATTTATTCAACTCAAATTCTTTCCATGTCCATCTATATTTACATCATGAAAAATAGAACTGACTTTAGTTCCTTCTATTTCAAAATTATTCTGTGTTATTTTTAGACACAATGGATAGTAGAGCTGCTCTTCCCAATCTACAGAAGACGTAAGAAAAGTTCAGAATTATTTGCTTATTATTCATCAGTCTAACACACTGAATCACGTAGACACCCACCTTTACAATTAATAGTACCTCTATGAGATCTGTGCCAAAAAATTTTTTATAAGTACCAAAACTCTATTTACTATGGGCACAGGAGGTCATTTCTAGAAACAGACTTGGAGACGCAGCCTCAAGTCAATCCATGGTTGATTTCTCTGGTGACGATAAGACTCAAATTGCTATTCAAAACTCATGCAGGTGAAGGGGTCAAGATATTGCTTAAAAGCTGTCTTTTATATTATTAGGAAGAAAGTCTAGATGGATTGCTAAATCCATTTTCACTATGAAAAATAAATTTTTTTTAATTCAAATTTTAAGATAGAAGACCAATAGTGACATACTGGTGTGTATTAATTCTGCTATTATATTTTAAAATATGCCAATGAGTTATGGTTTTGCACCTAGGCCAGGGTCTCAAGGCCCCCAGGTCCCCAAGACCTAGCCACAGTAGGTGCTCAATAATTACTTGTTGGATGGATGAAGGTGAAAACAACTCTAGGACATCTGGAGTTTCATCAACTTTGCAAAAGACAACTATACAATAAAAACAGAGCTAACTGATGTCTATTTATCAAACCTCCTACTCCATGCTGTCACTTCCTGAGGAAGATCCTTTTCCATCAACCAACTTCATATAAGTAAACAGACAGTCAGACTTAGATCAAACCATGCTCCTTTTTGGCGCTACCTCTAACTGGCTTCTATTTTCTCACCAGTCCAGCACACCTGACTTACCCTTTCCCCAATAGCTGGTTCAGAATCTGTAAAAGTCAGTCATGAAATTGACACTTTTTGAAGCGACATCTTTTCCTCTGTGGGGAATAGGATTCCCATAATGTCAAAATATAATTTAGGGAGAGTATATTTCTTCACAGAACTCTCTAGCTTACTTTCTAGGAAGGTAAAACTCTTGACTCTGCATGCTCTGCACACCAAAACCATCAATTTGCCCTTGAAAAATATTTGCTGTCATATAGGTAAGTCATATTAGTTCTTTGCATGCTGGGAGAGTGAACTGATCCAAATTATATATTCACTCTACCTGACCGTATACATTTATTTTCTCAAAAAGTTTCTCTATGAAATTTACTGAGCTTTTACACAATCTACTTATTCCAGTAAATAGTTAGTAGTTAGAACCTTGATAAGATGAGTCATTGCATCTTTGAAAAACACCAAATCTAAAGTTGTTCCTCTAATGATTTCATTGAACTGTCTCTGGTAAAACTGGAGTTTCTCAGACAGAAAGTCAAAGGATGGTACCTATGAGAGGGGAGAGAAAAATATATATATATAAGATCCAAATATTTATTAAAGTAGCAATTGTAAAGACACATAAAAGTAACTCTAAAAAAATGTGAATTTCCAGAAGTTTGTCATACATTAGTCTACTTTTAGCTATTTTCATTGTTAGAGGCCTGAAACTTAAACCACACTAGTTGGTTTCCAATACAAAATCAATTATTCTGATATTTCCCTTCAAGAGGCTCAGCACCTACTCTTATCCATGGTAACCAACAAGTATAACAAAATTTAATTTAGTTTTTATTTGCTTTTTAAAATTGTTTATGGTTTTTAAAAAAGATATAGAAGTTTAACCTTATTTGTGTAGTCAAATCCACAAGTCTTTGTTGTTCCAGAAGAAAATACCCACTTTCTTTGTTTTGCAAATTGCTTCTCCCCATTCAATTCTTTGACCTACATGCACTGTGGAATTACTTCATTATGTCACCCTATTTTTTAAAACGTCCCTTTGGAATCTTCTTTCAAATTTCATTAAATGTACACGTTACTTTAGAAAGAATGATGTGGCTTGGCGCCTGTGGCTCTACGGGCTAAGGCGTCAGCCACGTACACCTGAGCTGGCGGTTTCAAATCTAGCCCAGCTTGCCAAACAACAACAATGGCTACAACCAAAAAAAAAAATGGCCAGCTGTTGTGGTGGGCGCCTGTAGTCCCAGCTACCTGGGAGGCGGAAGCAGGAGACTCGCTTGAGCCCAGGAATTGGAGGTTACTGTGAGCTGTGATGCCACAACACTCTATTCAGGGTGACAGCTTGAGGCTCTGTCTCAAAAAATAAAAATAAAAGAAAGAATGATGTGTTGCTGTTTACTCAGGTAAACTTTTAACATTTTAATTCCTAGATATTTTATAGTTGCTGTTAAATATTTTTATGTTACATTTTTTGTCTGGTGATTGTGGGCAAGGGTTAGAAGACTTTTTCTAGACAGGGTAAGATGATAAATATCATAGGCTTGGCTAGACATATAGTGTCTGTTGAAACTATTTGACTCTGCTCTTAAAGTGAAAAAGCAGCCACAGACAATATGTAAACAAATGGGTTTGCCTATGCCCTAATAAAACTTTATTTATGAACACTGAAATTGTAGATTTTACATGTCACATGATAGTATTTTTCTTTTGATTTGTTTTCTAACCATTTTAAAATGTAAAAATCCTTCTCAGCTTATCAGTCTAACAAAAATAAAGCAGTAGGCTGGATTTGCCCTCCTCCCCCACACGTAATCTGCCAACCCCGATATAGAGGAGAGTTACTGAGTTCCTATTTATGTACACTTGGTCATTTTCCTGAACTCATCAGTAAAAGCAGGTTCTAAATTCTCTTGGATTATATAATTTGGCAGTCATATCTATAAGTAACAATATTTTGAAATATTTCTTATTTTTCTTTTGTGTATAAGATTTGGCATGATCTGTTTTTTGAAACTCTACTTTTATTTATATAATATTAGTTGTCTATTTTTTGAGACTTTGGAAAAAAAATAAGAAGTTAACTAATGACTTCATACTGAGCCTCACAGTCAAAGCACTCTATAATGTCTTATTTGACAATGTGAACGTTACTTTCTTGGCATTATTATTACTAATATTGCTTAATATTTCAATGCAGTAATCGTCTGTTTTCTTTTCTGAATGTATTTATCTTCATTCATTCTTTACATGGTTTTTGTTCCTAGTCCTTACCTTAGACATTGTTATTGTTATTAAATTTTAAGCTTTTTAAATTCTGTGAAGGCAATAAGTGGAAACCTAATTAAGCCATGAATATGTAAAAATTAAAAAATTTTGGATTTTTTTCTGATAATAGTATCTACTTTCGTCATTTTGTTGCTTTGCCCAGAACCAGCACAGCAGTATTAAATAAAGTGGTGACAGGAGGTATATTTGTCTTAATACCTGACTTGCACAAGACTGATGCTAAATTTCACTGGAGGAATCGGTACGTGACGACTAAGAATCACAACACGTAACTAACTTACATGATGAAGAGAGAAATACCTAGTAAGATGAGTGATCTGAAAAGCTCTTTAAAGAGAGAAAAATAAATACCAGTTCATAGATTTTGGGTATTTCAAACACGGTGTCTTCAGGTTCGTCGCCAGTGGGTTCAGGTATCTCACGGAGAAAATCCACGAAGTACGGTTCAGGGAGAATACACGACGCCCCCTCGGAGCCAATGTTTTCCTCAATGGCATGAATCAGATGTACGTTAAACCACTGCTCATCTTCGGGAGTTATAAATCTGAGGGGGAAAGCAGTAGGAAGAACGCGGAAGGTGAAAGCCTCTTCTCTAACTGAACACCTCCCTCCTCTCCGCCCCCCAGGACCCCCTCACCTCGGGATGGAGAAACAGGATGTTGTGCCTTTGGCCAGGACGGGCCTAACCCCTCCTAGAGAGTTATAGCACCAGTGGTGTTACAGAAAACACAGACGGACACCCACTCGGGCGAGGTCAGAGGTTTCTACAACGTGCAATAGGAGCAGAGAAGCTCTGGCCCATGGTGGGCGCCTGGCCTCTTTCTGGGTTTGTGAACACACAGTGCAGGAAGGTTCTTTCCAGATTTGCAATACCACAGAGGGAAGAGAGAACAAGAAAGAGCAATAGGGGACAAGGACCCCTACGGGAGACATGCCAGGCACTCTGTAACTGGTGAGATTGGCATGAGCATCCTTCTGTCACAGATGGAGAAACCGAGGCTCAGACAGATGACTGAATTTAACTTTCAGGGGAGACCTTAACTTGAATGGGGTGAAACAAGATTTCGCCATGTAAAACCTACACAGAACTAACAGTTTTTGGAAAATATGCGCAATAACAATTTACTACAAAATGCTATCAACTCTCTGATGATGTCATGGATAAAGAGGTATTGTTGAAGTAATACGCCAGTAAATTAGCAGGGCGATTTTAAAGGCAACCAGCAGGTGGGAAGTGTTATCAGTGCTTCAGAAGCCCCAGGGCAAGTTAAGACAATGCTCCTATCCTACTCATCTGAGTAGGCAAGGCAAGAAGTAATCGCACAGTGGAAACCTCAGGTGCTGTAAATGTACCTGTCTGCAATTACTCTATTGCACTCATGTTTGAAAAGTGACAGGAGAACAGAAAGCGAGTCACACTCCTCAGCTTTTATGGTCAACATTCCTTGCCAAATTCTGGAAAGATCTCGAAGATTGAAGATGTAATGAAATTTAGAAGGCGTTGGCAGCATCTTCACCTAGAGAGGAAGAAAATGTAATACTCTTGATTAGTTTTCAGATAAAACTAAAAATAGAACTGCTTTTACAACTATTCTATCTCACAAATCCTATTTCGGTAAAATAGGCTGAGTAAATAAATCAAGATTAAATTCACGTTCTTGTCATAGCCCTGACAGGAAAAAAGAAAGAAACACACACATAGAATTTAAAAGACTACAGGCCCGTGAATATGACAGATGCAAGAATAAAGCACTGGATGCAGATTCCAAGCCTGGTTCTATGGCTATCAGCTGGCGTTGAGTAAGTCACCTCTGCTGAGCTCTTATCAACTATGTGGGGGTGCAGGACACAACTACAAGAGGGACTCCACCTTACAAGTGCAAACGTTGTAATCTAGTTGTTTGTGCCCTCACATTAATCTGAAATTTTACAAAAGGGGGGAGAAAAAGAATTTTGTGAATTACGGGAATAATCATTCCTAACCACCGCTAACCTTAGTAGTGTATATATGGAAGTAGGTCATAACAGAAAACTGAACAGAGCAGGTGGTTATGCAGGTAAGAACAACGGATGTTCATTTTTAAAGTCAGTAAAGCCTCCTCTGCGGACTGCTTTGATTACGACCCTCATTGTGTTTGGATTTCGCTGTGGGGATTCAAACTCCGTCAACACTCTTCCATACCTCTGCGTATCTATAAGAAGTTGACAGGCATTTCTGACCTGCAGCTGTTAAGTACTGTAATAGCTGGCTTTTCTGGGGTTTTGTTTATTGGAGCACAAAGATTGTGTTCGGCTATACTCATTTACTTACTATGTCTACCAACTTGTAGAGAATAAAAAGGCAAAGCTGTAACAATAACACACTCTTGCCCAGAGAGACACCAGAAAAAGGATAAAGTCAGGTACTGTACAGGTGTCGAAAGCATTGCTGGCCATGTATAAAGACCACAATTGATATAATTAGCATCATTTTTTAAAGTGAAAACAATGATAATTCTGGTAATACAACTTCCCACACAACCAATTCAGGAAAGCAAATGACTTCTTCAATATCTGTTCATAAAATAAGCCCTTTCTTGAAAAAGCACCCTATTGAGTCCGTAGAATAATTTTTGCAGTCTAATTCACAGTGCAAGTTAAAATAGCAGGTACCATGGGGAGATGTTATGAAAAGAAGTGTTATTTATCCATCACCTTTCAATTTCCCTCTTTGCTCAGTTCCACTGCCAGCTAAAATGTTCGCTTTTATCCACTAAAATAATAAAACATATATTTACATTATAAATGTGCAAAAATTCTCAAAGGAATAAGGTTATGTGAATATCTTTTTCCTCTTTATAGTAAAAGCTATAGCTTTGATGGCAGCCATTGGTAACTGAAGCAGTCATTTAAGAGAATCTGTACAAATAATTCCTTCCCCCCCTTCTTTTCATTATTTAACTTGGTTCTTTTCTTCTCTCCTAATATTTCCCTTTGCTTTTTGTCACCTCCTTTCTTTTCTCACCTGCTTCTGCTTTAAAGCTACGCAAAGTAATATAAAGTTGGGGTGACTGACAAGGTATGAATGGATTACGAGTGCTTTGTGAAGATGGGAGGTTTAAAAAGATACAAAGAAGGCTGCTTATTTGGGGGTGGGAAGGGGAGGAAGATTCATTCATTTTCCAATGACTGAGCACCTTCCTCTGGTTTTAAGAAGATACCATGGTAAACAGGAAATCTCTATCTGCTACCTAGGGAGCTGTGAGGGAACCCCACACTGTTAGGGAACCTGAGAATAAACAAGAAACAAACATGTTTATAAACAGGCAAACAGACAAACGGTGATGATAAAAGTCACAGTTGAAAAAAACTAAGTAGAGTCAGGAGACAGAGAAGGACTGAGATAGGGGCATGGGCAGGTGACACTAGAGGACATTCTGGGAAAGTCCCTCTACAGATCAGAATGACAAGAACAAGCCAAACAAAGGATAACGGCCCAGGGCTGGAGAACCTAGTGAGTTCAACCCATGAGAAGAGAAGGGCTGCTTGCTCGGAGGGAGCAGAATGACAGAGGGGAAGGGAGTGAGGGGAGGCTCAGGTTGGGTTTGTGGTAAGTGTGCCTGGAATCTACTGATGGTTTTATGAAGGAGTAATGACCTACGGTTTACTTTTTAAAAACATCATTCTAGGACTATCAAGAACAGACTCCAGGAGGCCAAGAAGAAAGCAAAAAGGCCAGTCGGGAAGTCACTGCATGGTCCAGAGGACCAGCGACAGGCACACGCGTCAGGGCAGCCATGGTGGGCTGCGAGGAGCTTCGGGATTATTTGGATGGGGAGGTCACTGAAACCAGCTCGAGGACTGTATACAGGTGATAAGAAAGACAAATCAAGGATGGGGCCCATTTTTTTTTTTTTTTTGGTGAGAAAAGAAAGAAGGTGACAAAAAGGAAAGAAGCTAAAGCAACACCAGCAAGATAATTGGTGTTGCTATTAACCAAGATGCAAAAGTCTAGGGGAGAATCGTATTTAAGAATACTTAAGAGTTCTCTTTGGACATGTTAACTTTGAGATGAATATTAAACATCAGTGATGTTTATTACGCAGTTAGACATTAGTCTGGAGCCAGGCAGAGAGGCCTGGGATGAAGGTATTTATTTTGAAGTTCTTTGCTTAGAGATGGTATTGAAAGCCTGGAAGCTGGATGAGACCATCTAGGGAAAGAATGTAGTTAGAGAAGAGGTCCCAGACTCAAGACCAGGTGCATTCCAGTAGCCAGAGGCGGGAGAGAAGAGGGGAACTTCCAAAAGGCAGCCACTGAGATAGGAGAAAAACCTATCTCCTAGGGCATGAGGAGTCTGAGGAGACTCTGAAGCCAAGTGAAGAAAGTGTTCAGAGGGATCATCTAGGTCAAAGGCTGCTTTAAAAAAAATTGATATATATATGAGGAACGATTTGTAATTTGGCTTTGGTGACCTTGATGAGAGCAATGGAAATGAAAGATTGTGCAAAATGGGTTAAAGAGGGAAAAAAAGAGGAAATAGAGCCAGTAAACATTCAGATAAAAGAAACTTCCATCGAGAAACACATGCAAGGCCAAAGCTTTTCAGAAAACTATGTATATAAGCACATTTAAAACAGATGGATCTTACCATAGAAAATTATCCCAGATACTCAGACCTTGCCATTCATTTTTCAGGTTTTTTAAAGAGGCAGAACAGCATGTGCAAAGACCCTGTGTCGGCAAGGAGCAGGGCCCCACACAGGGGACTGATCGCCGGAGGAGCTGCGAGGAAGGGCATCACATAAGCAGCACCCCTCCTCTTTGGTTGACTCTGTTATCTAACGTCCCCTAGTCCACCCAGGAATCCGAAAGGCTGGCAGACTGCAGATTTCCCAGGAGGTAAGTGCCACCCACGTGTATATAGTGAGATATCCTTGCCTCCTTCACCACTTTCTGACAAATACATCAACCTTGCTTTCACCTCCGACTTACATTTAATTGCCTTCCCATGAGTACTGCCTAAGTCACCCAGGGACGGCTACCAGGCACACTGAGCTTTCTTCAGGGCGATGACTCCTATGTGAGAATCCAGCCTATTCTGTTAAGAACACTTCCACCCATTTACTAGCTCCACTCCACCTTGGACAGACACGCAAGTCAGACTTCCGGTCCTACTTAGCAGAGAATATCTCGAAATCCATGTGTTAAGAGCATTGGGCACAGTTCAGTGGAGGGAGACAGATGATTCAAAGAGTTAAAAATCAGAGTAAAAGGCTCGGCGCCTGTGGCTCAACGGGCCAAGGCGCCAGCCACGTACACCTGAGCTGGCGGGTTCGAATCCAGCCCGGGCCCGCCAAACAACAATGTGGAGTGCAACCAAAAAATGGCTGGGTGTTGTGGCAGGTGCCTGTAGTCCCAGCCACTTGGGAGGCGGAGGCAGGAGACTCGCTGGAGCCCAGGAATTGGAGGTTGCTGTGAGCTGTGATGTCACAGCACTCTATCCAGGGTGACAGTTGAGGCTCTGTCTCAAAAAAAAAATCAGAGTAACAAGTGGAAAAGCAGCGCTCTTATTTCAGCAAAATTCTACTTTATATTGGATGTTGTATGTGGTTTACCGCACTATCTCATACATATGGAAAGCATCATTTAGTCAGAATATGTGGTCCCTGGAAGGAAAAGGTGTCATAAATCTATTTGAGCACCTAATTTATCTCTTCTAAAAAACACCACCACATAGGATGTTGTGATAACTTAATGATCCATGAGGTGAAAACTAGGGCTGAATAATAGTTGACATTTTTTTTATTATTGACAACAAACCGTTTTGTACCTTAGTCCATTGCCACAGCACTCTGCCTACCGAGACTAAATTCGAAATCATGTCACACACTTCAGGTTTGAACTTTCTACACGGATCAAAGTATCCACAGCCAATAACTCCTGAAAGATAAGCAAGATTGAAGGTAAAAGCTAACTTTAAGATTTCAAAGTACATGTTTATCCCATTGACTAAATCACTGCAAGACTAGCTAAGCTGGGTGTTTCTTCAGATTTTCTCTCAAGGGATCGGCTAAGACTGGGAGTCAGCAGTGGGCCTAGTCAAGCTTAGTACGCAGCAAGAGGCATTTCATGTGTATTGACTCATTTAATCCCCACAGCACCCTCTGAGACAATATGAGATAGATGCTATTACTGTTATTATCCCCATTCTAATGCAAGCTCAGTAACGTGCTCAAGGTCACACACCTCGGGCGCCAGCAAATCTGAGATGTGAACCCAGGCAGCCTAGCTCCAGAGTCTATAAATCAGCATTCACTCTGAAGCGTGTGAGAGCTGGAAAAGAGTTCAGCAACTACCCCCTCATCTGACGGAGGAGACCAAGCTCAGACATGAAGCCAATTGCTCAAGGTCACATGGATTGGTTGTTGACAGAGCTGGAATCAGGACCTACATCTCTCAACTTCTCATCAGTCCCTGCCCTGGCCTAGAGAGACGTGTACCATTCCCGGGAATAGCCCAGCACAGTGACAGCCCAACTGCCATAATCACCCCCAGGAAGGACTGTGTTACGTGTTACATGAAACTACTCTTGAAGTTTCAAAATGTCTTCGATGTAGATTACATAAAGAGATTACCCTCGTTCCCTGCAGTGAGAGTACGGGCTGAATAACGCCTTCACTTCTGGGCACGGCATTGTCAGAGGAATGTGACTCTGAGTACCTGCTTACAGGCAAGCAGCTCATGAGGATGAAGCAGACTAAGGGAACTGGGGTTCCTTCACACTGACTGAAGAAGAATTGCATTGGGGAAATATGAAATTGCCCTCCCAAGTCATAGCTGGTTGTGCTGGATTCCTATAAGGCCGTTTTGTGTCCTGAAATTCTATATGCTAGACGTCTACCTCCCTGTGAGACAAATGTGTTATAAAAAGCATAAGATCTGGATCAGAAAGTGGGGATGAGCACCATATCCATGCCACACTCAACTGGGCAGTTATTTCACCTCTCCGAGCCTCAGGTTCTGATTGGTTGGTTGGTTTTCCACCTCAGTTTAAGTTTACCAATCATATTGAAGAGTGTGTCAAATAGTTTAACACATAAACAAACGCCCATGTACAGACCACCACACGGAAAAGTACAACACTGCTTGGTACTAGAGAAGCCCCTGTTTCTTTACCCTTGTTCAGAGCCCCTCCCTTCCTCCAGAGGTAGCCACCACTCCAATCTGCTGACAATCAGTAACTTGCTTTTCTTAATAGCTTCCCCACTTAGGTGTTTGAGCTTTAACTTTTTTTTAACTTTTGGAATCTAAGCTCATGGAATTGGCCAGGTGCAGTGGCTCATGCGTGTAATCCCAACATGCTGGGAGACCAAGGCAGGTGTATCAGCTAAGCTCAGGAGACCAGCCTGAGTTAGACAGACCCTGTCTCTACAAATAGCCAGGTATTGTGGCAGGTGTCTGTAGTCCCAGCTACTTGGGAGGCTGAGGCAAGAAGATCACTTGGAACCCAAGAGTTTTAGATTGCTGTGAGCTGTGACGCCACAGCACTCTACTGAGGGTGATAAAGTGAGACTCTGTCTCAAAAAAAAAAAAAAGTTAATGGAATCACATTTTTTCTGTGATTTGCTTCTCATGTTCAACATGATATTTCTGGGCTTCCTCCATGACGAAGCATGCAATCGTGTTCACCCATTTTCCCTGCTATGTATCCATTGTGTGTCTGTGCCACAATTTATCCAGTTTTACTGGCAAGAAATATTTGGGTTATTTCAAGTTTTTACTATCACAAAAACTGTACTCTGAACATTCCTGTACAACTCTACCGGTATGCATGTGCAAAATCCACTGCAGATGGATTGAGGACCAAAATACGGAAAGCAAAACTACGCAATATTTATGAGAAAATATGGAAGAATATCTGTATGATGTCTGAGCAGGAAAGGACTTCTGAAGTGAGACTCAGAAAGCACAAATAATTAAAGGAAAAAATGGTGACTTGGAATAAGCCAAGATGTGGAATTGTGTGGGATGTGCACATGTTCTACCTTTGTGGTGATAACGCCGAATTATTATCGAAGAGTCTGTGGCAACCTGCACCCCCACCAGCGAGGGGTGAGAGTCCCACTTGGTTTACATTCTCACCAACGCTCGATTTTGTCAAAAATTTTTATTTTTGCAAATCTAGTAGGTATAGAATGGTATTTCCTTGATGTTATTAACTCGTATTTTCCTGAATACTAATGATGTTTAGCATCTGCACATTCATCTATTGGCCATTTACTTTCCTCTTTTTAAAGTACCTTGGTTTTTGCCCATTTTTTATATTGGGTTCTTTGCTTTTCTTCTGATTCATAGGATTTCTTTAAATATTCAAAATATCCATTTTTATCACTATTACATGTGTTGAAATTTCTTTTTTCCACTGTAGGGATTGTCATTTTGCTCTTTTAATGTTCCTTTTTAAATGAAGTTTTTAATTTTAATCTAGTTAAATTTAACATTTTTTTTTCATGTTTTCCGAGTCTCATTTAAGAAGGCCTTTCCTACTCAGGGTCACTCAGATATTTCTGTGTTTTCTTCCAATTATTTTATATCCTTGTCTATCCTTTCTGCAATTGATTTTGTGTGTGGTGTGAGGTAGGAGTCCGATTTCAATTATTTTCCCAGAAAAATTACTAAATATTCCAGTACCCCTCCCTTTCTGATTTACATTTGCTATATCAAATATTGTATCCATGGATCTCTCTCTTGAGTATGTTCATAAGTTTTGATGGTGCGGTTTATGTGAGCCTAAATTTAGTGTCAAGAATCATCATTTTCATTAACATATCAGGGTGCTGCATTCAACCTGGTGTAATACCTTTGTGCTGTCATTCATTAGACCAAATTTCTCTGATTAACCATGTCGAGAAAACTAAAACACAAAGATCCCTTATCTCCAATGCCAACTCTCAACAAGCCTATTTCTAATACTCCTGAGTCTTAGAATGGGTTGTAAACATGAATCATCCTAGGATTTAGTTCCTCTTTCCTGGTGTTTATCTCTCCATTTCAAATATTTATCCTCTCCTTTAGACACAGCTTTTTTAATCTCTTAAAGTTTTGCATGGTTTACATGTAGTACAATTAAAAAAGTCAACCATTAAGAATATTCATACCAAAAATTTTGTCTATTGAAGCATTTGAAGGCAAGGTACAATTAAACACAGTAAACTGTCGTTTTAAACGTTGTGGAATATCATTTCGACCACCTCCAGGGTGGATCATTGCTGCTATGAGCTGCACATCAACAATAGTGGTGAAGTCTCCAGGCTTATCCAAACTGTACATTCCTTCCATTTCCATCATCTGTCGCACAATCTCATTAGTTATCTGAAATTTTACACAGTAATATTTTTGTGATATATCACCATTATATTCCTCCATAGCTTCTATAAAACAGTACAGAAGAGATTAGAAGAAAACGTTCAAGTCTTATCAATGAGGTATTTGTAAATGTCAATGATCACTTTTCAACTTAAATGATGCCACCCATGAACTCTAAGTTATAGTGCCTGATGCAAGTTCAACATGCCCTTCACCAGAATGATAAAGCTGATTTCCAAATAAATGTAGATAGGTTAGTTATGAGATAGTTGGTAAATAACAACAGCACTTACAAGTTTTACTATAGACATCTTTCAACACTTTAAAACACTTCAGATCAGGACAAAGGATAGTTCAGTCCCAAGCTTTCAATATTACACTGTCGAATGTTTGGTTTGGGGGTTTACATGCTCATTTCATCTTCTCTACAGCTTCTAACACTGCTAACACTCCTTCCTTAGAAATTTTCCTCTCTTGATTTCACAGGTTCATTTCTTTCCAGGTCCATCTCATGACCAAATTTCTCTGATTAACCATGTCAAGAAAACTAAAATACAAAAGTTCCCTTGTCTTCAATGCCAACTCTCAACAAGCCTATTTCTAATACTCCTAAGTCTTAGAATGGGTTATTAGCAGGAGGCTTCTTAGGATTTTGTCCTTCTTTCCTGGTATTCATCTCTCCATTTCAAATATTTAGCCTCTCCTTTAGACACTACCTTTTTAGTCTCTTAAAGTTTTGCAGTTTACATGTAGTGCACAATCAGTCTGTCAGGAAATCGGGTTGTCTCTATCTTCAAACTATATCCAAAATCCAACGACTAGTCATCACCTCCACCACTAGCGCCTGGTGCCAGCAACTACTATCTGTCTTCTTAGTCATTACAGATGCCTCTTTGTGGCCTCTGGGTCACTTCCCAAGCCACTCTTTAGCCACTCATCTCCTATATGTAACTATTCTCCAAGGTTTCATCCTCAGCCCTTTTTTCTTCTCATTAATCCAAAGATGCCAACTCAATCCTGTACTCTAAAAGATCTCAAAGCTGCAGTTTCCCTTCTCAGCTCTACTCTTATGCATCCAAATTCCTACTGGGCGTCTCAAAGTGGATGGCACACAGCACCTCAAATATAACAGTAGTTTATTCAACATTTAACGAATGATTGCTCCCTTATAGCATAGACAATATTTCCCATCTTCATGGAGCATACATTCTCTAGCGGTGAGATTAAATGTACACATGTATTAACATACATAAATAAAATGGCATAGTGTAAGGCTTTGGAGAAAATAAAGCAGAGAAAGAAAATAGGAGGTGGTCAGGGGTATAAGTGAATATGGAAAGCAGGGGAGGCTTTACCTCACATGATATATAAGCCGAGATCTGACGGAGCTGAGAAACCAACCGGTTAGGTAGATATGCAGGGAAGAGCAGTTGAGGCAGAGGAACAGCTAATGCAGAGGTGCTGAGTAAACATCCTACCCAGCACCTGCGAAGATAGAAAATGTGATTGGAGCAAAGAATCTTGGGGACACTGACCCAGCAGCACAGAATCTTCGGGCCACGGTGAGGATTTTGGTGTTTATATTCTAGGAGTCTCATTGGAGGATGGTGAGCGTCCAGGTCTGACTCATGTTTTAATTGGCTGCTGATCTGAGAATAGGCAGCAGATCAGAGAGGAGCGAGGGAAGCAGGGAGGCCACGAGAAGGCATCTGTAATGACCAGGAAGAGAGTCGGCGACGGCTGGCACCAGGCGCTAGTGTGGAGGTGATGACTAGTCGATGGGTTTGGGGAATAGTTGGAAGATAGAGACAACCTTTCCTGACACACTGATTGTGTAGCTGTGACTTCCTGAGATGGGGAAGACTCTTGGAGCAGCAGGCCCCAGACATACATTTGAAATCCAACTGGACCTGCCTAGTGGGGTAAATAAATTTGAAACTCAGGAGCTTCCCAGCTTCTGGAAGATAGGGAGAACCAGATCAAAACTCGCTTCCACTCGCCCGCCTTCTGAGAATTGCTGAGATCTGTGTGCCTTAGAGCAGAGAAGGGCCACTTGGAACCGTGCAGAGTCCTCTCGGGATGGGAGCTGAGCTGAGCTGCTGGTGGGGTCAGAGATGAACCTGGATGCAGAGCAGGAGGGGACGGTGCTGACAGACACAAAGTAGACAGTGTCAGTGAGACAGTGTATGTCGGGGGGTAGGGGTCCCTCCAAGAACATGCAGAATCCTGTGAGGTCCTCAAGTTGATAAATGACCACATCCGGGATCATGGTGTGCGGCAGAGTTACATAAATAAATAGGATGGTTGGGGGGGGTTGGTTTTCTTTCTTTCTTATTGAAGATAATCTTACTCTGTCACCCTGGGTAGAGCGCAACGGAGTCACAGCTCACAGCAACCTCAAATTCCTGAGCTCAAGTGATTCTCCTGTCTCAGCCTCCCAGTCACTAGGACTAGAGGTGCCTCCCATAGCATCCAGCCAGTTTTTCTATTTTTCGTAGAGATGGGGTCTTGCTCTTGCTCAGGATGGTCTCAGCTCAGGCAATCCAGCCACCTCGGCCTCCCAGAGTGCTAGGAGTATAGGCGTGAGCCATTGCACCCGGCTTGTGTTTTTTTTTTTTTTTTAACAATTGGGTATTTTTCAGAGAGTACATGCCGTAAGAAGTTAGAACAAGGATGCAACCCTGGGGAAAAGGAGAAGCGAGGAGCCAGAAAGGACATGAAAATCAAATAACCAGAGAGACAAGGGGGCGGTTGGTGCAGAATCTGTGCAAGGACTTGAGAATGTCAGCTATAATGTAACAGGGAAGGCAAAAAAGCCTGAGAATTGCTCCTAGACTTAAAAACATGAGGTTCTTGACATTTTTATATACAACTAAAAATATGAATTATCATCTACATGAGAAATTGTAGTCATACCTGGTCTCCCCACTCATTAATCACAGGCATATTAATATCATCAATAAATACAGTCATTTTTCTTCCTCCTGGTGGCCCATAGGTGCTTCCCATTCGCTTATCCACGTAGCTTTCAATTGTTCTCTAGAGGAAAGGACACGGTTTGTCTCACGCATTAGATTTTGATCCAGATTTCTAAAAGTCATGAGCATTTTCTCAGAGTAGAACATAATTTACTTATATATGTAGTAAACATAAATATATGATTAAAATGTATTGTTTGATTTGTAATAAAACATTGTTGCAATAACGTTAATTACAATTTACATTAAAATAGATACACTCCAAAGTTTAGCCTCAGTCTCAATATTAGGACAAAACGTACTGTTTGAGCTTTAACCTCAGCCTTAGGAGAGCTAAATACCCAAATGCCCACTGCAGCACCATTTCTTTTGAATATAAAATATTTTTAAATTTGTATACACATTTTGTTGTAGTCACCACTTAAAATTTAAATGTTTATTACTAGTAAATGAAGGATTTTACCTGAAACATCATTGGTTCTGTGGCAGACGAAAAGTTTAGACTTTTGGATAACTGTACCTCAGGATCATATCTTTTCAAATAAGCCTTAACCATTACAGTTTTTGCAGTTCCCTGCTCTCCTATGAGCAAAACAGCCTGCAACCACAGGATAATCATGTTGACAGGTGCTACAACATGTTCAGTTCCAAATGTTTTATGGTTCTATTGGCTATTCTTGTGTTCTATAAATTAATACAACTAATTTTAACAATGTTTTAGAATTACTCCTACATCAAAATAAATCCCAGTGGAATTAAAGAGTCTGATGTAAATGTATGCTATAAAAGTAATAGAAGAAAATATGGTTGAATATTCATATGACCGTGGGAATGTGAAAGAGACTCTGTAAGTAGACGCTTTCCTTAGCAAGCTGGCAGTCAGCAGTTCAGGGGATACTGAGTTTGAGTGTGTCCCAGAACCTGAGGTTCATTTACCAACATGTTTCCCTCCAATGACACTACTTCCACACCCTTGTGTTGGAATTTAATTTTTCTATCTGTAGTGCGTGAAAAGGGATGTTTCTCGCATAGTTTGTGATCCTCTAATAAACTATCAATTGAACTTACTTTATGTTGTTTTGCAATAGTGTCTATCAAAAAATTTGTTCTAACATTGTCAACATTTGGAACCAAGATCGATGAGTATTCTGGAATACTGTCAGTTGGATAATAATACGGCTGAAGTTTCTTATTCCAATGCTCCCAATCACCTACACAAGTAAAATTTCATCTTAATAAAATGGCATTCTTTAAAAGTTACCTCAGAATACAAAAGGCAGGTGTTATAAACAATCAATAGAATCATATAAACATTTAAAACAGTTTCCTAGGGCGGCTCCTGTGGCTCAGCGAGCAGGGCGCCGGCCCCATATACCGAAGGTGGCGGGTTCAAGCCCGGCCTTGGCCGAACTGCAAAAACAAAAAAATAGCCGGGCGCTGTGGCGGGCGCCTGTAGTCCCAGCTACTAGGG
>CAUYON010075654.1:0-60587 GCA_963573935.1 Arctocebus calabarensis
TGCTACCAGACCTGAGACTATACTATAAAGAAAAATGGAGACTTTACCTCTTTCATGTTTACATGGATGGAGCTGGAATATATTCTTCTTAGCAAAGTATCTTAAGAATGGAAGAAAAAGTATCCAATGTACTCAGCCCTACTATGAAGCTAATTTAAAGGTTTCATATGAAGGCTATAACCCAACTATAGCACAAGAATATGGGAAGGGAGGGGAGGGGGGAGCTTGCGATGGAGGGATGGTAATTGGTGGGGCCACACCTACAGTGCATCTCAGAAGGGTACAGGCGAAACTTATTAAATGCAAGATACAAATGTCTTCATACAATAACTAAGAAAATGCCATGAAGGCTATGTTAAATAGTTTGATGAAAATATTTCAGATTGTGTATGAAATCAGCACATTGTACCCCTTGATTCCACTAATGTACACAGCTATGATTTAAAATAAATAAATTGCCCTGTACATATGTGACACTGACATATGTTTTGATAACTTATCTGAATAATCGTGTGAATCAAATTATACTAATTGGTCTGAACATGTCTCTGACATTCAGAATATCATTTTATTGGTTCCCTTCTGGTCTTGACACTGCATAACTTTGCAGGGTGCTTTTTTACTTCTCTGTATGTATCCTAAACTTGGAGCCTGATTTCTCTATGCTTTAGGTATTTGCCTAGGAGTTGTCATCACAAACAAAGCTGTTTTCTGAAATGTAGTAACAAACTCGCACACTGTGGCAGTGAAGATATTATATTTCTTCTAGAGAAGCACACAAAATTATAAGAGCCTCTTATTACCAAGCACTATTTAGTGGGTTGAGGAAATAGAACACCTAATTCAGATTTTTTCCCTTGGTTTGTGGGAATTAGGCATCACAGTTTGGTATAATGTTGTCATAAAATGGATCTGACAAGCTGGAGGACGTAGAAACACAAGACCAACTTGGACTCTGTCTACCCGCATGCAAACAAACAAGGCTCCACAAACTTGAAGCACGTGACTCTCAAATGTGGGAGAGCAGGTGACTGGAAGGAGTTCTTCAGCAAATAATATAAAAACTGTGGAGTGCTGAGGTGCTAAGTGTGACTCTCAGCTCCTTCATAATTTATCAAGCAGTTAGAACATTCCTGAGTTCCTGCTGTCATTAACACCATTTTATAAAGAGGAAACTGAGACATAGAGATGATAAATGACTTATCCAGGCTCATACAACAAATATTTGGCTGAGTCAAAACCTAAACTGTCCATTACAATTCTTAGTTTGGATAGTTATTTTCTCATAAAAAAAATGTTTACTTCAGGGTTTTTCTGCCATAAAAATAACATGAATTTCATATAACTCCCAGTCACCTAAATTTCCTTCTTTGTTTATTAAACACAAACCAGAATCACCTACGGTGCATCTTAGAAGGTACAGGTGAAACTTACAAAATGCAGAATATAAATGTCTTAACACAATAACTAAGAAAATGCCATGGAGGTGATGTTAACCATTTTATAAAAATATTTCAAATTGTATATAAAACCAGCACATTGTACCCCATGATTGCATTAATATAAACAACTATGATTTAATTTAAAAAAATCCACAAACCAGGCATCTAGCATTGCAAATTATTTAACTAAAGCTCAATATAATGCAACCATCCTGCATTATCAGATTGTTCATCCTGCAACATGATCAGATATCTGATAACACATTAAACTGTTTCCCAGGGGCAAACTAAAAAATGCATACCACTGACTTACATTATAATTGAAAATACCTTCTCATTAGATTTTCACTAAGAATTATTGCCTTAATACTAATGAAACATTGGTCATGATAGATAAGAATTAATATGTAGGTATACTACGTAATAAATAGTATATAAAAATTGTACAGTCACTAGTTAATATACTTGTTACCCCTAATTACAAACATTTACTATCAAGAAAGGTTTTCATTTACAATGTAAGGTAGAATTATAAATAAGATAGGTAAGAATATTTTCAAAGTTCTTTTATTTAACTCATGCTAAAAGATAACTTCCTGACAGTGTGACAAATGCTGGCGGGTGGGACCCTTACAAATCCCCAGAAACTTCTTACGACTTCCCCTGTGCTGACTACTAGGAAGCGAAATCATCTTTATTCTGGTCTCTCATCCAATCCCCTTACAAAGCTGGCTGGGTTACACAATTTGGGCCAGTGGAATATAGAAGAACAATCCAAGCTTTACTTTCTGAATGAAAAGTCAATGTCTCTTTAAAAAAGGCTTTTCTGTTTGAACTACATTTTTTCCTTCTTCCCGTCTAGAACGTGGACATAATGATCAGAAGTACAGCAGCTTTCATAATGCTAAGAGGGGGGAGATGTACATCAAGGAGACATGACAATGACACAGAAGAACCCTGCTTCCCTGATGGCATCTGTGGGCAGCTTTGCAAGCTCCAGACCAGCTAATTTGCAGATTTTTGATTGAAGAAAAGTAACTACTTCATTACCCTGAAAAACTAAATATATGACAGAAATGAAAAAATTACTAATAGTTGCAATGTTTTAAGAAGTGGAGGTATTCTTCAGTTTTGGAGGGTTATTTTTATTTTCTGTTTTTTACATTTTTTAGAGATAGAGTCTCACTTTGTCGCCCTGGATAGAGTGCCATAGCGTCACAGCTCACAGCAACCTCCAGCTCTTGGGCTTAGGTGATTCTCTTGCCTCAGGCCTCGCACATAGCTGGGACTAGAGGTGCTATTTTTATGTTGCAGTTTGGCCAAGGCCGGGCTTGAACTCACTACTCTCAGTATAGGGGGCCAGGCCCTACTCACTGAGCCACAGGCACTGCCCTGTTTTTTGTTTTCTTGAGACAGAGTCTTACCATGATGGTAGATCTCACAGCAACCTCAGACTATTGGGCTGAAGTGATCCTCTTGCTTCAGTCTCCCGAGCAGCTGGGACGACAGATGTTGGTCACAATGCCTGGTTAGTTTTCTTATTTTTAGTAGAGACAGACTCTTGCTCAGGCTGGTCTCAAATTCCTGAGCTCCAGAGAGCCACCTACCTTGACCTCCCAGAGGGCTAAGATTACAGGTATGAGCCACCAGGCACAAGGCATAATCCTTTTCTTTCTTTCATGTAAAATGTGATAAATGAATGGATGTTATTATTTTACGTTTAGACACTTGAAAGCCGTAATTTTGCTGTCAGAAAAATGTGCACTTTATTTAATAGTATAACCTACATGACTTTTTGTTTTTGTTAAATATATATTAAAATAAGTCACAGTTGTAATTTGAAAGTTATGCTGTAAGTTATGACAAGATGATAAAAATGTGACTTCCCATCATTTTTAATCATCTACATGATTTTCAATACTCTCATGTATGTGTGGCTTCTTGAACTTTGGTCACAAGAGTTCCTATTCCAAGAAAAGAAAATTCATAGTTCCAAGTGCACTAACAATGGATGGCACAAAATATTTCACTTTTTAAATGAAAATGTCAATTTTTCCATACCTTTCAGGTGTCTTAGGATTTATGTACATCATTTTTCTGCATTCCCACCTGAAAATAAGATTTGAAAAAAACAGATAAAGGAAAAGACAAACTGGTGAAAGATTTGGCTTCTGTATTATAGTTAATATTTTGCTAATAGTGACCCAAATGCATCTTAATTTCCTCTTTAAATCATGACTGATTTTCCATCTCCCACCTTAGAGCAAAGCCAGGTCTATGGCTCCTAGGAAAGAAACGGTGGTTCCTTGTCTTTAGCAAGACATTGGACTTGAAGAATTGGCTCTGTGAAGAGAGAAAAAAAACAGCAGACTTTGTCAGTTCCAATTTAATATTTTAAGGAACAGTAACAAAGAGCGCAGCCATCGCATCGAGAAGATACCATCTTTCCCTATGGCAGCTAGAACCTCAGGCTAGTAAGTAGGTAGGACATAGAGGGTAGCGATAAGCCAGTCTTCCCTTTCCCCATGGGATTATAAAAAGAGAGAAAGGGGAAGAAAGTGAAATTAGTTAAACTTATGTTCTGATTTTCTTTTCTAGTGTTTGACATGGAAAGAAGAGCCAAATAAATGAGGGGGGAACATCCTGCCCTATTCCCTGTTTGCATTATGCCATAAAACTGTCTCAGAGGTGCTCTCTTCTCTCTCACAAATCCTGGGGTGCCCACAGAGAAGTAAAGGTCATATAACATAAGTAGACAATGAATCTAGGGTTGACTCCCCAACGTTCTTTTTTTTTCTTGCAGTTTTATTTTTGGCCAGGGCTGAGTTTGAACCCCTTACCTCCAGCATATGGGGCCAGCACCCTAATCCTTTGAGCCACGGGTGCTGCCCTAACTCCCCAAAGTTCTTAACAAACTGAAGTGTAAATGCAGGTGCCAGCCATGCAGCTTTGCTGAAGTATGTTGTAGGTGAACCACTCAGAGTGGGGAGTCACAGAGTGAACTGGGATGAGACTAAGTCTGTCAAGGAGTAGCAGCCTGCTCCAACACAACTGGAAGTTAGCATAGTATGAGTTTTAGTGGCCAATGATTTAGACTTACTTCTTCGTAATATGGATATAGGTTTGTGCTCTATAAAACAAGAATTTTGATCAGTTTTGAACAAGTCTATCATATATATACATATACACACATATATATACCATATATTATGTATACTATATATATATACACATATATAAAGATAGATATGTTTATACATATACAGTTACAAATGTGGATACATATAGAGATACACATCATATATATATATACAGACACAGAAACTCTGTATGCAATTTTACACATTTGAAGATTGTACAATGTTTTCATACATCATATTTTAGACCCTGTCCCCCCCTCCAACATTACCAAATACATCTGTTTTATGATGCCATAAAACATGCTCATTTTAGAATAAATCCTCTCTTGCACTATATCTTTGTGTTATGAGTAGGGTAGGTTGTCATGGGGACGACAGGCATGGCTCTAGGAAGCCATTGGGAAGTTCTGCAATGACAGAGCTCTATGTGAAGAGAATGTAAAAGACACACCAAGCCTAACAAATTAAACATATCCCAACTCAAATGCTCATTTGCTGGAACACGAGAATACCAGGAGCCACTCTCCATTAATCTAAGATATGATAGAAGTATTACTGGAGTGGAAAAATACAGTGTTATTAAATGCTCGCCATTAAATTTACTACTCTTTGAAATAAATTAGACTGTGTGAAAACAGCGCAAATATTTTGCAATAAATAGTCTATTTGCAATTGATAGAATTATATAGAGAGAATTTTCAAGATACTATATAAACAAAAAAACCTCATTCATAAATTTTTCAAGTATCTGGAAGCAAGTATGATATATAATAATTGATTTTATTTTTATATATTTGAGATAAGCAACTCAGAAAAGAAAGCAAAACTTAAAAGTATTATTAAAATAGAATTAAAAAATAAGATTATGCAAAGGCATAAAACACAAAAATTAATTTGGAATGACCCAAAGTCATAAATGTAAGAACTAAAACTATAAAATTCATCTAAGAATATACAGAACAAAAGCTTCATCACATTGGATTAGAAAATGATAATCTTGGATATGGCAACAAGAGCACACAGTTTTGTGATGGAAAGAAAAAATTGGATAAATTGAACCTCATCAAGACTAAAAAGTGTTTTTTATATCAAAGGACAGTATCTACAGAGTAAAAAGGAAACCCACAGAAGGCGAGAAAAATTTTACACATTATATATGTGATATGGGGTTAATTTTCAGAATATAACAAGAACTACAACTCAACCACCAAAAACTATAAACTACCCTACTATAAAATGAGCAAATAATTTGAATACACATTTTCCCAAAAAGATACACAAATGGCAATAAGTTCATGAAAGGGTGCTCAATGTCCTTAATCAATACAGAAATATAAATCAAAAATATGAACAAACAAAAAATACTTGTTGGCAAGGATGTGGAAAAATGGAGACCCTGTGCTCCTCTTCTGGGAATATAAAATGGTACAGCCATTTTGGAAAATGGTACAGCCATTTTGGAAAATGGCATAATATTTCTTCAAATAATTAAAAAAAATTAGCGTTTGATCTAGCAATTCATCTCAGGGTATATTCTCAAAAACTGAAAGTAGGGTTTTTAAGGGCTAGTTTTGCACCCACATTCTTAGAAGCATTATTCACAGAAGCTAAAATATTGAAGTGACCCCAGAATCTATTGATGGATAAATGAATAAGTCAAGTGTGGTAGATGCATATAATTTAGTCTTAACAAGGAAGAAAATTCTGACACATGCTACAACTTGTGTGAACCTTGAGAACATTATGCTAAGTGAAATAAACACATTCCACACACACACACACACACACATACAACAGAGTAATCAAAATCAGAGACACAAGGTAGAATGGCAATTACCAAGAGCAGAAAGAGTAAAGAATGGAGAGTTATTGTTTAATGAGCATAAGTATCAGTTTTACAAGATGAAAAGAACTATAGAGAAGTTTGGTGGCGATGGTCATACAATAATGTGAATATACTTAATGCCACTGAACTATACACTGAACTATCCATAGAGGAGAGAAAGGAATACTTTATACTTTTGATGATTCTGTAAACTAGCACAAGATCTGTAGATAGTAGTATGGAGACCCCTCAAATAAATAAAAGTAGACCTACCATTTCATCCAGTGTTCCCTCAACTAGGTATTTAACCAAAGAGGAAAAGAATTTTATAAAAAAGACATTTTCGGGCAATGCCTGTGGCTCAAAAAAGTAGGGTGCCGGCCCCATATGCTGGAGGTGGCAGGTTCAAACCCAACCCCGACCAAAAACTGAAAAAAAAAAAAAAAAGACATTTATTTTCGCCCAAATGTTTAGAGTGCCACAATTTACAATCACAAAAGTATGGAAAAAACCCAAGTGTCCATCAGTATGTGAATGGATTAATAAAATGTGATTACATGTATGTATGTATGAATATCTATCTATCTATCTATATATATATATATACACTGTAAAATACTACTCAGACATTAAAAAAAAAATGGTGACCTAATATCTTTCATAGCAACCTGTATAGAATTGGAGACCATTCCTCTAAGTGAAGTATCCCAAGAATGGAAAAACAAACACCACATGTACTCAGTACTAAATTGGGAGAAGTTGATCAACATTTACATGCACATATGGAAGCAAAACTTTAAGGGGGAGGACAGTAGGGGTAAATTAACACCAAACAGGTACATGGTATACTTTCTGGGTGAAGGGCACACTTAAAACTTCCACTTGAAATACAGAAAAGCAAACTGTGTAATCAAACCATGCATAACCCTATAATATTCTGAAATAAAAAGGTAAATTTTATCTAAGGGATGGGTGTGGTGGCTCATGCCTGTAATCCTAGCACTCTGAGAGGTCAAGATGGGTGGATCACTTGAGCTCACAGGTTCAAGACCAGCCTGAGCCAGAGCAAGACCTCATCTCTAAAACTAGCAGGTTCCTGTAGTTCCAGCTACTTGGGAAGCTGAGGCATGGGAATCACTTGAGCCCAAGTGTTTGAGGTTGCTGTGAGCTATGATGCCACAGCCCTCTACCAAAGGAAACAAAGTGAGACTGTCTCAAAAAAAAAAAAAAAAAGAAAGAAAGAAATCTAACAATAGGTTAGCCCTGAATCTTTAATACAACAAAAAATAACTTAAAAAAAAGACAAATAAATTAAGTGGTTTATTAATAAATTAGAAGATAAAATATTATCAGAATATCAATTCTTCCCTATGTAATTTACAGCTTTAATAAATTCCAAGAAAACTTTTTGCAAGCATTTGTGGAGAAATTACCACAAACTTTTTTGGAAATTCAAGGATCCTTGGATAGGAAAGACATCTCCAAAAATGTTGAACAAGTCATAGAGATTACACTATCAGATTACAAGACTCACTATAAAATTATGATAATAAAGACCTAAGAATGGTCAAATAAAAAAAAAGGACTGTAATAGTCAAGAAGTAGATTTCAACATTTTTCAAAAGAAGACAAACAAATCACCAACACATATAGAAAAAAATGCTCAATTTCACTAATCATCAGAAAAAATGCAAATTAAAAACCACAATGTGATTTCATCCCACTCCAGTTAAAATGTCTTGGTGTATCAAACACATAGGAAAGAACAGACACTAGCAAGGATGTGGAGAAAGGGGAATCCTCCTATATTCTAAGATGGAATGTAAATTATTATAGCCACTACAGAAGACATCATGAAAGTTTCTCAAGAAACTAAAAATAGCATTTCATGTGATCCAGCAACTCCACTATGGGTATATTCAAAGAAAAGGAAATCAATATTTTATAGAGATAACTGCACTCTCCTATTATTGCACCATTCACAACAGCCCAAACATGGAATCAACCTAAGTGTCCAACAAGGATTAATGGCTAAAGAAATGTGGTTTATACTCAATGAAATATTATTCATCCATGAAAGAGAATGAAATCCTGTCATTTACAGCAACATGGTTGGAACTGGAGGCCATTAAGTATAATAAACCAGGCACAGAAAGACAAGCATTGTATGTTCTCATATATAGGAATTAAAACAATTGGATCCCACAAAAATAAGACTAAATTGGTGGTTACCAAAGGTTGGAAAAAAGGGAATGAGAAGGAGGAGATGAAAGGATAAAAAGAACATAAGTGTATTTATTAACACTGATCTGTACACTTAAAAATGGTAAAGGTGATTAATTAGATATGCATATTTTACCTCAATAAAACTTTTTAATGTAGATTTTTGCATATAAGTCCTTTTTATTTATAAATAAACATTCAAATGCCAGTCAGTGTCAAAAGGGTGATATTTTCAATAATGGTATTAGAAAGTTAAATGCAAAAGAGAAAAAATAAATCTCCTCTCTGTATTCATTATCATCAAAAATACATTCAAGCTGAATTATTGATTCAGGTGAAAATCTCAAACCCAAAGACTTCTGGACAAGAATGTATGAGTACATCTATATGACTTTAGGATACCCAAAGATTTTTTTCAGCATGACAACACAAGTAAGGAAAAGGGTTTAAACTGTACCGCATTTAATTAAGAGTGTCTGGAATAATAGCTTCCTTGCAACTGGGCACGGTGAGACTGGAGAGAGAAGACTTCAGGCATCTCTGGCTAGTGGGATCTGCCCAGAAACATCCCTTTGGGGACACAGGGAGACAGCATGAGACTTCTGGACCCCATTAGGAAGGCAAAAGCAGTGAAGAACTGGCAAGTGCTTGCATTTGGTCTAATCCTGCAGGCAGCTGTAAGTACAGCAGCAGTGAGATTGCAAACTGGAAAGACCTTACCTGTGAGCTGTTTGAGTGTTTTTGGACGTGGCACTCAGTTGAACTACCTTGGGAGAACTTGGACAAGAGTGCGGAGGTCTTTGAGTGTGGTCCAGGATCTCAAACTGAGCCATCAAGCCAGACGGAATTACCAGTGTTTGGTTGTGGGCCGTATGGAGCCATTTGTGGGAGTACTGTCCAGTAAGCTCCACCTTCAGGGTCACAGAACAAGCTTTGGGTGGGAGCGAGTAATCTAGTGACTAAGCAGCCTAAAGGCAGGGACTGAGATGCCTTGCAGCCTTGGCCCTCAGGGGCATAGGGTGAGACTGGTTTTGGCACACTGGGTAAGTGGATAGCCACTTAAGGAGTGATCCCAGAGACAAGCGCTTTCCTGGGAAAGCTTCTGCTTAGCCCCAGTTAGCAATTTAAAGTGCCTTCTACAAAGGGTGAGATCACATGTGTGGTACATATTCGAAGGGTCAGGAGAAAACTTCTAAATAAGGATCAAAAATGTTTTCATATAGTAAATGAGAAAATATCATGAATGGTATGTCAATCAGGTTGATAAAAATATCTCAGATTGCATGTGAAGCCTGCACACTGTACCCCATGATTGAACTAAAGTACACAGCTATGATTCAATAAAAAAAATAATAATAAAGTGCCTTCTAAGCAGGCTGAGGAGGATTTAGGCTCTCCACCCCGCAGGATTTGAGCAATCATTAGAGGCCTCCAGTCTCCATTTTGTACAGCCGTATCAGCATTGAGACTAACATATCATGAACAGACAATATTCAGCAATGTTTTCTGTTGTTTTATTTTTTTGTTTGTTTTTTGTTTTTAATTTCAACATTTTCCCTATAGATTTTTCTTTTCTTTTTTTCTTTCTTTTCTTTCTTCATTTTTCTAGTTTAAATATAATTTTCCATTATTGCCTTTTTCAACAATTAGAACTTCATTGTTCCTAGTGTTTCTAACCCTATTCTTTCAGAGGGATATCGGACCCCAGGTTGCCTCAACTCTAGTCAAGCTTCTCGAAGACACATTGTGATGAACCTGTTCAAAGTCAAGACAAAAGAAAAGATTCATCAAGCTGCCAGGCGTAAGTGCTAGTTGACCTTAGGGGCAAATCCATCAGGGTGACTGCAGACTTCTCTAATGAAACTTTCCAAGCAAGAAGACAATGGTCATCTACCTTTAATCTACTTAAACAGAACAATCTCCAGCCCAGAATTTCATATCCTGTGAAGCTAAGCTTTAAAATTGACAGAGAAATCAAATCATTTCTTGATATACAAACATTGAGGAAGTTCACCACAACAAGACCAGCTCTATAGGAAATACTTCAACCTGTTCTACACACTGACCATCACAATGGATCAACAACAAAGTAAGATCTCAGAAATTAAAGGACAGAACCTAACTTCCACACTTATGTAAAAGATAAAACTAAGCAATGGAATCTCTCAAAATAAGATGAATAGAACACTACCACACTTATCAATTATCTCAATAAATGCTAATGCTTGAATTCCTCACTGAAGAGGCATAGATTGGCTGACTGGATTAAAAAACACAAGTTATCCATTTGTTGTCTGCACGAAACACACCACACATCAAAAGACAAATTAAAACTCTGAGTTAGGGGTTGGAAGACAATTTTTCAGGCAAATGGAATTCAGAAGAAAAGAGGAGTTTTAATCTTATTTTCCGATACATGTGGATTTAAAGCTACTAAATTCAAAAAAGATAAATAGTCACTTTATATTGGTCAAGGGAAAAATACAAGAAAACATTTCAAATCTAAATATTTATGCACCCAATTTAAATGCTCCCAGATTCTTGAAACAGACTTTACTCAGTCTGAGCAATATGATAAAATACATAATAACAGGGAACTTTAACACTCCTCTTACAGAGCTGGACATATCCTCTAAACAGAAATTAAACAAGGATATAAGAGACTTAAATGAGACCCCAGAAAAACTGTGCTTGATAGACACATATAGAACACTCTATCCCACAGATAAAGAATATACATTCTTCTCATCAGTCCTTGGAACATTCTCCAAAGTTGATGATATCCTAGGACACAAAACAAACCTCAACAGAATCAAAAGAATTGAAATTTTATCTTGCATCTTCTCAGACCACAAGGCACTAAAGGTGGAACACAACTCCAAAAAAAATGTTCAACCCCACACAAAGGCATTGAAATTAAACAACCTTCTGTTGACTAACAGTTGGGTGCAGGAAGAAATAAAACAGGAAATCATTAATTTCCTTGAGCATAACAACAATGAAGATACAAGCTTCCAAAACAGGTAGGATACTGCAAAAGCAGTTCTAAGAGGAAAATTTATCCCTTTAGATGCCTACATTCAAAAAACAGAAAGAGAGTGCATCAACAAACTCACAAGCCATCTGATGTAATTGGAAAAAGAAGAACAATCTAAGCCTAAACCCAGCAGAAGAAAAGAAATATTCAAAAGTAAATCAGAGATCAATGAAATTAAAAACAAAAGAATCATTCAGAAAATTAATAAAACAAGGAGTTGGTTTTTCAAAACAATAAATTAAATAGATAAATCTTTGGCCAGACTAACTAGAAATAGAAAATTAAAATCTCTAGTAACCTCAATCAGAAATGATAAAGGGGAAATTACAACTGATGTCACAGAGATACAAGAGATTATCTATGAATACTACCAGAAACTCTATGCCCAGAAATTTGACAATGTGAAGGAAATGAACCAATATTTGGAATCATACCCTCTCCCTAGACTTAGCCAGGAAGAAATAGAAATCCTGAACATCCCAATTACAAGCACTGAGATTAAAGAAACAATAAAAAATCTCCCAACCAAAAAAGGCCCTGGTCCAGATGGCTTCACACCAGAATTCTATCAAACCTTCAAACAAGAGCTCATTTCTATACTGTAGAAATTATTCAAAAAAATTGAGGAAGAAGGAATATTCCCCAACACATTCTACAAAGCAAACATCACCCTGATACCAAAACTAGGAAAAGACCCAACTAAAAAGGAGAATTTCAGACCAATTTCACTCATGAATATAGATGCAAAAATTCTCAACAAAATCCTACCCAATAGATTACAGCTTATCATTTAAAAAGTCATATATAATGATCAAGTAGGTTTCATCTCAAGGAAGCAAGGCTGGTTTAACATATGTAAGTCCATAAACATTATCCACCATATTAACAGAAGCAAAAACAAAGACCATATGATCCTCTCAATAGATGCAGAAAAAGCATTCGATAAAATCCAGCATCCTTTTCTAATTAGAACACTGAAGAGTACAGGCATATGTGGCACATTTCTGAAACTGATTCAACCTATCTATGACAAACCAACAGCTAATATTTTACTGGATGGAGTAAAACTGAATATTTTTCCTCTTAGAACTGAAACCAGACAAGGTTGTTCTCTGTTACCATTACTATTCAACGTAATGCTGGAAGTGCTAGCCAGTACAATTAAGCAAGACAAAAAAATAAAGGGCATCCAAATGGGAGCAGAGGAGGCCAAACTCTCCCTCTTTGCTGACAAGATGACCTTATACTTAGAGAACCCCAAAGCCTCAACCACAAGATTCCAGGAAGTCATCAGAAAATATAGTAATGTCTCGGGATGTAAAATCAATGTCCACTAGTCAGTAGCCTTTGTGTAAGGCAATAACAGCCAAGATTAGAAGCTAATTAAGGACACAACTCACTTCACCATAGCTTCAAAGAAAATGAAATACCTAGGTATATACCTAACAAAGGAGGTGAAGGATCTCTATAAAGAAAATTATGAAATCCTAAGAAAGGAAACAGCAGAGGATATGAACCAATGGAAGAACATACCATGCTCATGGCTGGGAAGAATCAACATTGTTAAAATGTCAATACTTCCCAAAGCAATCTACCAATTTAATGTCATCCCTATTAAGATACTAACATTGTACTTTCAAGACTTGGAAAAAATGATTCCACATTTCATATAGAACCAGAAAATAACCTGCATAGCTTATTAAGGCAGTTCTTAGTAATAAAAACAAAGCTGGGGGCATCACCACACCAGATTTTAGGCTGTACTTCAAAGCTCTAGTGGTCAAGACAGTATGGTAGTGGCACAAAAATAGAGGTATAGACATTTGGAATCAAATAGAAAACCAAGAAATGAAACTAACATCTTACAACCATCTAATCTTTGATAAACCAATCAAGGACATACCTTGGGGGAAAGCCTCCCTATTCAATAAATGGTGCTAGGAAAACTGGATATCCACATGTAAAAGACTGAAACTGGACCCTCACCTTTCTCCACTCACAAAAATTGATTCAAGATGGATAAAGGACTTAAATTTAAGGCATGACACAATGAATATCCTGAAAGAAAGCATAGGAAAAACACTGGAAGATATCAGCCTGGGGAAGACTTCATGAAGAAGACTGCCGTGGCAATTGCAACAACAACAAAAATCAACAAATGGACTTAATTAAACTCAAAAGCTTCTATACAGCTAAGGAGACAACAACCAAAGCAAATAGACACCTACACAATGGGAAAGGATATTTGCATATTTTGAATCAGACAAAAGCTTGATAACTAGGATCTATAGAAAACTCAAATTAATCCACAATAAAAAAGCCAATAATCCCATATATCAATGGGCAAGAGACATGAATAGAACCTTTTCTAATGAAGACAGATGAATAGCTAACAAACATATGAAAAATGCCCATTATCCCTCATTATTGGAGAAATGCAAATCAAAACCACCCTGAGATAACCATCTAACCCCAGTGAGAATGGCCCACATCACAAAATCTCAAACTGCACATGCTGGCGTGGATGTGGAGAGAAGGGAACACTTTTACACTGCTGCTGGGACTGCAAACTAATACAACCTTTTTGAAAGGAAGTATGAAGAACTCTCAAAGAACTCAAGCTAGACCTCCCATTTGATCCTGAGATCCCATTACTGGGCAGGTACCAAGAAGGAAAAAAATCCTTTTATCAAAAGGACAGTTGCACTAGACTGTTTATTGCAGCTCAATTTACAACTGCCAAAATGTGGAAACAGCCTAAATGCCCACCAACCCAGGAATGGATTAACAAGCTGTGGTATATGTACAGTATGGAATACTATTCAGCCATTTAAAAAAAAAAAAACAAAACAGAGACTTTACAGCCTTTGTATTAACCTGGATGGAAGTGGAACACATTATTCTTCGTAAAGCATGACAAGAATGGAGAAGCATGAATCTCATGTACTCAATTTTGATATGAAGACAATTAATGACAATTAATGACACGGTGGGGGTGGGGGAAGGGAGAGCAGGGAGAGAAAGAATGAGGGAGGGGTGGGGAAAGAAAGAGCAGAGAGAAGGAAGGAGCAAGGGGGTGGGGTCTTGGTGTGTGCCACAACTTTTAGGGGAGAAACATGATTGTAAGAGGGACTTTGCCTAACAAATGCAATCAGTGTAACCTGGTTTCTTGTACCCTCAATGAATCCTCAATGATTAAAAAAAAAAAAAAAGCAAGCACCTTGCAAAAATCAATGTGGAACAGGAGATGAGGGTGACAAAACAAAAAAAAGAGTGTCTGTTACTCCAAAAGTATCAATAGAAGCCATAAGATAGACTTATAGGACATAAAAACTATTTATGATAAAAATGCCTGACAAAAATCTCTAATCTCAAATATATAAACTACTATAACAAATAATAAAGTAGACAAATAACTCCGGTTCAAAAAATAAATGGCCAAATGGCCAACAAAGCACCCTGCAAAAAGGGATATTCATGGATCATAGGGCTCCAAAATAAAATTTTTTAAAAAGAAAACATACTAAATAAAAAAACAGAATTTTTAAATGGAAATGAACTTATGAAAAGATTTCCATGTTAATTATCAAATAAGTTAAAATTAAAATGTCAAAATACTCATGAAAGCAATAAAAATAAAACAAATGAACATTTCAGATATTTTAATAGAGGGAGTTAGCAAAACTCTCAAACCCTACTGGTGGGAGTGTGAGAAATTTTTGTCTAGGAATTATGAACATTATACCTTCATTTACCCTAGACACGTTACTCCCACTCTTAGAAACTGTTAACAATGCATAATTGTACTAAATAATTTGTTCATAGCAGCCTTAGTTGCAACAGCCACAATCTTGAAAAAAATCCACAAACGTTCCAACGAACGTTCCATAACAAGAGAATAGAACGTAGATTATATATGTGTGTACACATAGGAATGCCACACAGCAATAAAAATAACATGCTAGTGATAACCAGAACAGCATCAGTGGATCCCTAAGTGAGAGAAGTGATACAAATTGTAAAATTCAATTTACATCAGGTTCAGGTTCAAGGAAAATAAATCAATGTTGAAAGCTATGAGTAGGGAGTCGCTTGTTGCTCAGTGGGCAGGGCGCCGGCCACATACACCGAGGTTCAAACCCAGCCTGGGCCAGCTAAAACAAAATGACAACTGCAAAAAAAAAAAAAAGGAAATAACCAGGCAGTGTGGGGGGCACCTATAGTCCTAGCTACTTGGGAGGCTGAGGCAAGAGAATCACTTGAGCCCTTGAGCCCAAGAGTTTGAGGTTGCTGTGAACTGTGATGCCACAGCACTCTACCAGGGTGACAGCTTGAGACTCCGTCAGGAAGGAAGGAAGGAAGGAAGGAAGGGAGGGAGGGAGGGAGGGAGGGAGGGAGGGAGGAAGGAAGGAAGGAAGGAAGGAAGGAAGGAAGGAAGGAAGGAAGGAAGAGAAAAAGAAAAAGAAACAAGATATTAGTATATTCACTGTCTCTGGAGGAAGTTACTGACTGTGATGGGGCACAGCACAGGGAATTTCTGGAGTTTGATATCCTGATCTGAGTAATGATTACATAGATGCACTAACATGCAGACAGTTGTTCATGCATATTAAAATTCCTCTAGCCATCCACTTTAAATTAGTGCAATTAACTATATACACACATACACACACACATACTCAATTTAAAAGTAAATACGCACACATATATGCAAGCACAAAGATAGGTATAATCAAATACTTGGAACATACAGAAGGGAAAGCCATGACTTTGGCCTCGAAGCTTAGGTAGGCCGGGCTGAAGAGTTGTCTCTCTACGTGCCTCATCCTTATCACATGCTCCATGTGAAAGACTGAGCATGTCAGCCTGATAACATTCGGTCAGTTAATTTTTTTTTTTTTTTTTGGTAGAGACAGAGTCTCACTTTATCGCCCTCAGTAGAGTTCTGTAGCATCACAGCTCACTGCAACCTCCAACTCCTGGTCACAGTTCTCAGCAACCTCCAACTCCTGGGCTTAGGTGATTTTCTTGCCTCAGCATCCCGAGTAGCTGGGAATATAGGCGCCCACCACAACGCCGGGCTATTTTTTAGTGTCGTTTGGCCACCCTCAATATATGGGGCTGGCGCCCTACTCATTGAGCCACAGGCTCTGCCCTCGTCAGTAACTTTTTATGCCGATACTTGACAGCTTCCTTCTAGTTTCTTCATGCTTTGTGATGCCTTGCTGGCAAGATCATGAATCTTTTAAAATTAATATCCTCACTTGATGGATTACTTTTGGTGGAAATGTTTTTCTACAGAAACTGCATTTCTTTCTTCATAATAGCTAACAATTTTATCATATTAACACTAATATTCTTAAGTCGTCATTTCCTTTTTTGTCAATAATGAGGCAGTTGTTAACCTGGGCATGGTTTTCAAACAGAAAATGAGTGCCGAGATCGTCTCTCCAGTAACCCATACCTTCGGGATGGTGCCATTCTCCTGCTTACTGCCGTATCATTAACATCTCTTGAAAATGCTTGTATTAGTTTATTTCATTGCATACCTATTTCACAGTACTCATTGACATATTTAAATTATATAAAAGAATGAATCAAACATAGTTCTGGTTAATACTTGACGTTAAAATTAGAGCGAAAGAATCTATGACTCAACAAAAATGGAAGTAAAAAGATGACCTGATAAAGTTCATACTTATTTTTCTAAGTACAGCTGTGTAAGAAAAACTTTACATCGTGAATGTCAACCATGAAGCAAAAAGGGTCAAACTGCTTAAACTTGTGTAAAATTTGTGTCTTCTTTCTCACATAACTATGTGGCTCAATTTCTTTTTCTTTTTGTAAATAGTTTTTTTGAAGTATAATTAATATACAAAAACTGTACATATTTAGCATACACAATTGGATGAGTTTGGACCTATTTATATTTTGTGACATCATCACCCCTGCCATTGTAATAAATATATCCATTACCTTTAAAAGTTGGTGCTCCTTTATTTTTTAAAAGAACATTGTGGTGAGAACTGTCCTTTTTTCAAGATAATCAAAACAAAAGATTTTAAATAATAAATTACTTTTTGTGAAAAAATTAACGCTATAAATACAGTTTACAGGATGTTAATTATTCTTTTCTTTTAAAACAGTTTGGTCTTGGTTCAGCACCTGTAGTTCAGCGGCTTAAGCGTCAGCCACATACACTGAAGGTGGCAGGTTTGAGGCCAGGCCAGGCCTGCCAAACAGCAATGACAACTACAATGAAAATAGCCAGGGTTTGTGGCAGGCAACTGTAGTCCCAGCTACTTGGAAGGCTGAGGCAAGGGAAGCACTTAAGCCCAAGAGTTTGAGGTTGCTGTGAGCTGTGACATCACTGCACTCTACAGAGGGCGATATAATGAGACTATGCATAAAAACAAACAAACAAACAAAAAATTGGTGTGAATGCACCAGAGATGAAAAGTTAAGCAGTAAATTTATAATTTAAAAATGACTTTAAATGTGATCAATTTCATTTGAATACCAGAAATAATCTGCTTGAGTTTGACAAAATAATGACCTACAATATAATTTATATTCAGTTCTGTTAGCCTACATAAAGGTCCACATATCTAGAACACCATTCAAGATCATCACTTAAAAATTGTTTTCTTATTATTTCTCTTATTTATCTCCCTTCCTCTCCAAACTGTGTTTCCTATTCTGTAAAAGGTTAAATATGATGTAATACTATTTATTCCTAAAATTTGTCACAGTTATCTGTTCCACATCAAGAATTTTGCCAGGATATAGAAATTATGTGAGATTGTTGTGAGCAGTAATTTTTTTAGCATATTCTAATTTTTTTATTGAGTCATAAACACATAGATTATGTATACACTAATGCATTTATGAGATACAATGTGCTAATTTTAAATACAACTTGGAATGCTTACATCAAACTAGTTAACATAGCCTTCATCTCATTTACCTAATTATTGTGTTAAGACATTTATACTCTATGCTTAATAGAATTGATAAATACCCTTGTAATATGAACCACAGGAATGGTCCCACTGTTTACCTTCCTTCCATCAAATCTCCCCTCCCCCTTCCATCCCCCACCTTTTCCTTCCTTTATCCTGGGCTATAGTTGTGATTTATCTTTCATATGAAAGTGTGAGTGATTATAAATTGGTTTCATATTAGTATTGAGTACACTGGATATTTTTCTTCTATTCTTGGGTTACTTTACTAAAAGAATATTTTCCAGCTCCATCCATGTAAACATAAAAGAAGTAGTCTCTGTCTTTTTTAAGGCTGCATAATATTCCATGGTATACATATACCACAATCTGTTGCTGGTGGGAATGCAAGCTCATACATTCCTTTTGGAAAGAAGTTTGGGGAAAACTCAGGGATCTAAAAGTAGATCTGCCATTCGACCCTGAAATTCCTCTACTAGGTGAGCAGTAATTTTTAAGAATTTAAACTTTGAAGCATTCCTTGTCTACCATTTTTGCCTTTCATATTTACCACTACCTGGATGTTGCTGGTGGGAATGCAAGCTCATACATTCCTTTTGTAAAGATGTTTGGAAAACTCAGGGATCTAAAAGTAGATCTGCCATTCAACCCTGAAATTCCTTTATTAGGTGAGCAGTAATTTTTAAGAATTTAAACTTTGAAGCATTCCTTGTCGACTATTTTTGCCTTTCATAATCACCGCTTCCTGGAGCTATGGCCAATCCCTTCTCTCCTAAAGGCAAAGTCTGATTCTAATTAATCCCTTGATGTTCTCCTACATCCTGGTGTTGAGTGTGGCTTTATAAGAAGTAAAGTGATTGAGGATTCTCTGGTTAAAATGGGAGGGCAATAAGACCTAGAGATCTATTATCAAATTGAGGGAAAATAGTGTTAACTAAAAAAACTCATGAGGTTCATATTAAAAGAAAAACAGATAAAGGAGAGATTTATTTCTCCCGAAAGTTTCCAACCTGCAGTTGGACCTAATAAAGAGAGATTTATTTCTCCTAAAAGGTTCCAACCTACCTTCCTGACAGCCTGGGAAACACTATTCTAGCCACAATCCAGGAGCATGTGTTTCGAGGGAGAGTAAAAAGGAAAAAGGATTTTATACCAAGGGGGTGGCTAACTAAATACATTTAACAATAGGCAGAGTCATAAATATTTATGAAGGGAAAATACGCATGTGTAACTGTGCTTTACACCTCCCATCCTGAGAGAGCTGGAAACTCAGTTTGAAGGTTTAATCTAGGGTCCCCTTGGCCTAGAGGGGTCCATTCAGTTAGAAAGGGACTTGGCATTTTATTTTTAGTTCACAGTAGGTTAAAATTTTGAAGTGTCAATCCAATCTATGCCTTCTAAAACCATTTTGAAATGCACATATGACCATGTCATTTTATCTAAAAATTATCAGTGATTTCCATTTGGCCCTAGGATTAAATTCAAAATCCTCAACGTCACCTGCATCATTTGGTTCATGCTAAACAAAGCTCATGCTCTATAGACTACGCTGTTTTTCAGAAATAAGGATTGGATGGCTGATTGAGTGAAGCAAACTGATGAGCATGAAATACCTGATGACTCATATGTTCCAGATACCAAGCAAATGCTTTATTTTTTTTTATTAAATAACAGCTGTGTACATTAATGCAATTATAGGGTACAATGTGCTGGTTTTATATACAGTTTGAAATACTTTCATCAAACTGGTTAACATAGCCTTCACCGCATTTTCTTGATTATTGTATTAAGACATTTATATTCTACACTTAGTAGATTTAACATGTACCATTGTAAAATGCATGATAGTTGTGGTCTCCTGAACTACCCTCCCTCCACCCATCCTCCCTTCTCCCTCCTCTTTCCCCTTCATCTTGGGTTGTAGTTCGGTTATAGCATTCATATGGAAGTGTGGGTGCTTATAAATTGGTTTTATAGTAGGGCTGAGTACATTGGATACTTTTTCTTCCATTCTTGAGATACTTTGCAAAGAAGAATATGTTCCATGTAAACATAAAAGAGGTAAAGTCTCCATCTTTTTTAAGGCTGCATAATATTCCATGGTGTACATATACCACAATTTGTTGATCTATTCATGGGTCGATGGGCTTCTTCCATGATTAGCAATTTGTTGATCTATTCATGGGTCACTTGGGCTTCTTCCATGATTAGCAATTGTTAATTAGGCTGTAATAAACATTCTGGTACAAATATCTTTGTTATAATGTGATTTTTAGTCTTCTGGATATATACCTAGTAGAGGAATTATAGGATTGAATGGCAGGTCTATTTTTAGATTCCTAAATGATCTCCAAAAGGAACGTATTAGTTTGCATTCCCACCAGGAGGGCAGAAGTGTTCCCTTTTCTCCACATCCACGCCAACATCTCTGGTTTGGGGATTTTGTGATGTGGGCTAATCTTACTAGAGTTAGATAATATCCCCAAGAACTTTTGATTTGCATTTCTCTGATGATTAAGGATGATGGACATTTTTTTCATGTGTCTGTAGTCTGTGAACCTACCTGTCTTCTTCAGAGAAGTTTCTGTTCAAGTTCCTTGCCCACCCTGAGATGGGATCACTTGTTCTTTTCTTGCTAATACATTTGAGTTCTCTGTGGATTCTGGTTATTAAACCTTTGTCGGAGACATAACCTTTAAATATCTTCTCCCATTCTGAGGGCTATCTGCTTGGTTTATGTACTGTGTTTGTGGCTGTACAGAAGCTTTTTAGTTTGATCAGGTCCCAATAGTATATTTTTGGTGTTGGTTCAATTGCCCGGGGGAGGGGGGGTCCCCCTCATAAAATATTCACCTAGGCTGATTTCTTTTCTTTTTTTTTTTTTCTAGGCTGATTTCTTGAAGTGTTTTCCTTGCACTTTTTTCTAGTATTTTCATAGTTTCATGTCTTAAGTTTAAATCTTTAATCCAGTGAGAGTCTGTCTTAGTTAATGATGAAAGATGTGGGTCCAGTTTCAGTCTTCTACAGTTCACCAGCTAGTTTACCCACCACCATTTGTTAAATAGGGAGTCTTTTCCCCACTGAATGTTTTTAATTGGCTTATCAAAGATCAAATGACATTAAGTAGTTGGGTTCATCTCTTGGTTCTCTATTCTGTTCCATACATCTACCTGTCTGTTTTGTGCCAGGATCATGCTGTTTTGATCACTACTGATTTATAGTATGCTCTGAGGTCTGGTAGCATGATTCCTCCTGCTTTGTTTTTATTTCTGAGTAATGTCTTGGCTAATTGAGGTTTTTTCTGATTCTATATAAAATGAAGTATTATTTTTTCGAGTTCTTTTTTCTGATTCTATACAAAATAATGTATTATTTTTTTCGAGGTCTTTAACTTATGACAGTGGTGCTTTAATGGGGATTGCATTAAAATTGTATATTGCTCTGGGCAGTATGGACATTTCAACAATGTTGATTCTTCCCAGACATGAGCAAGGTATGTTTTTCCATTTGTTAACATCTTCAGCTATTTCTTTTCTTAGTGTTTCATAGTTCCCTTTATAGAGATCTTTCATGTCCTTTGTTAGGTAAACTCCCAAATATTTCATCTTCTTTGGCACTACTGTAAAAAGAATAGAGTCCTTGACTTTTTTCAGCTTGACTGTTGTTGGTATATGTAAAGGCTACAGATTTTTTGAGTATTGATTTTGTAACCTGAGATGCTACTGTATTGATAATTTCTAAGAGTTTTGTAGTTGAATCCCTGGGGTTTTCCAGATATACAATCAAATAATATGCGAAGAGTGAAAGTTTGATCTCCTCTGTTCCTATTTGGATTCCTTTGATCACCTTTTCTTGCCTGATTGAGATGGCTAAGACTTCCATTACAATGTTAAAAAGCAGTGGAGACAATGGGCAACCTTTCCTCGTTCTTGATCTGGGTGAAAATGATTTCATTTTAACTCCATTCAATACAATTTTGGCTGGGGGTTTGCTGTAGATGGCCTGTATCAGTTTAATAAATGTCCCTTCTATACCTATTCTCTTAAGTGTTCTGATCATAAAAGGATACTGGATATTATCAAAAGCTTTTTCTACAATGATTGAGATAATCATATGGTCTTTTTTTATTTCATTTACGTGATGTATTATATTTATAGATTTATGTGCATTGAACCAGCCTTGAGACCCTGGGATAAAACCCACTTGGTCATGGTGTATAATTTGTTTGATGCGTTGCTGGATTCTGTTTGCTAGGATTTTACTGAATATTTTTGCATAAATATTTATTGAAGATATAATTTTCTTTTCTTGTTGGGTCTTTTCCTGGTTCGGGGATCAGGGTGATATTTTTTTCATAGAATGTGTTGGGAAGTATTCCTTCTTTTTCTATGCTTTGGAAAAGTTTATGTATTATAGGTACAAGTTCCTCTTTAACGGTTTGGTAGAATTCTAATGTGAAGCTGTCTGGTCCCAGACTCTTCTTTTTGGGGAGATTATGTGTAGTTGATGTTATTTCAGTACTTGATATAAGTCTGTTCAACATTTCTAATTCTTTCTGTTTCTGAGTCTAGAAAGATGGTGTGCTTCCAAGTATTGGTCAATTTCTTTCATATTTTTGTAATTCTGAAAATAGAGTTTTTTATAGTATTCATTAAGAACTTTTTTTAATTTCTGAGGTGTCTTTTCTTATTTCACCTTTGTCATTTCTATTAATGAAATTAGGGATTTTAATTTTCTATTTCTGGTTAGGCTAGCAAAGGGTTTATCAATTTTGTTAAACTTTTCAAAAACCAACTTTTTGATTCATTGATCTTTTGAATAATTCCTTTGTTTTCTATTTCATTTAGTTCAGCTCTAATTTTGGCTATTTCTTTTCTTCTGCTCAGTTTTGGATTGGAGTATTCTTCTTTTTCTGCCTGCTTAAGATGCACCATTAAGTTGTTGACTTCCTCTCTTTCTGTTCTCTTAAGAAAGGCATGCAGGGATATAAATTTCCCTCTTAGGACTGCCTTTGCAGTATCCCAGAGGTTCTGATAATTCATGTCTTCATTATCATTTTGTTCCAAAAACGAGGTAATTTCCTTTTAATCTCATCTTTGACCCAGCTATCTTTCAGCATAAGGTTATTTATTTGCCATGTTTTTGTATGAGTATGCAGATTCCTGTTGTTACTGAGTTCAACTTTTATTTCATGATAATCTGAGAAATTACAAGGTATTATTTCTACTCTTTTAAATTTTCTGAGGTTAGCCTTGTGGCCTAAGATGTGATCAATTTTGGAGGATGTACCTTGAGCCGATGAGAAGAATGTGTATTCAATTTTTTTAGGATGAAATGTTCTGTAGATGTCTATTAAATTCAATTGTTGTATGGTGAAGTTTAAGTCCAAAATTTTTTGCTTGGAGATCTATCCAACACTGCCATAGGGGATTAAAATCTCTGATTATGGTGCTAGAAGATATCAAATTGTTCTGTCTGTTAGGGTATTGGTTATAAATTGAGGAGCATTTTGGTTAGGCACATAAATGTTAAAAATTGATATCTCATCATGTTGAGTATTTCCTTTAATAAATATGAAGTGACCATCCTTGTCTTTCCTTACTTTTGTTGGTTTAAAGCCTAATGTATCTCGAAATAAAAGTGCAACCCCTGCTTTTTTTCTGTTTTCCGTTTGCCTGGATTATAGATGTCCATCCCTTCACCCTGAGTCCTTTAAAATGAGATTCTTGTATGCAGCAGATATCTGGCCTGTGTTTTTGTGTCCATACAGCCAGTCTGTGCCTCTTTAGTGGACAATTTAAGCCATTCACATTAATTGAGAGTATTGATAAGCTTGGTAGTATTTGGGGTGTCAAGTTTTTTGAATGACCAGTGGACGTTTTCAATCCTTTCACCACTGTGGAATTTGGTTTTTGATCAATAATTTCTGAGTGAGTTTACTTTAGTGGTAGAGCATTGTGGTGGTCATTATGGAGGATGGGTCTGAGAATATCTTGAACAGCTGGTTTAGTTATGGCAAATTTCCTTAACACCTTAACATGTAAACGTCATTAAAGGTGGTGGGTTTAAACCCAGCCTCAGCCAAACTGCAAAAAACAAACAAACAAACAACAACAACAAAAAAAACAAACAGAAAAATAGCCTGGCAGTGTGGTGGGCGCCTGTAGTCCCAGCTACTTGGGAGGCTGAGGCAAGAAAATCACCTAAGCCCAGGAGTTGGAGGTTGCTGTGAGCTGTGTGATGCCACGGCACTCTACCAAGGGTGATAAAATGAGACTCTGTCTCTACAAACAAACAAACAAAACAAAAAACAAACAAACAAAAAACAGTTTAGGTGGATACAGAATCCTGGGCTGAAATTTGTTTTGTTTTAGGAGATTGAAGGTTGATGACCATCCTCTTCTGACTTGAAAAGTTTCAACAGAAAGATCTGCAGTCATATTAATATTCTTCTCCTGGTAGGTTATGATTTTATTATATCTGGCCACTTGCAGAATTTTCTCTTTCATATTTAACTTTGGTGAAGTTAATTATAATGTGTCTAGGGGGTGCTTTATTTGGATTGAGTCGTGCTGGGGCTCTGAAACTGTCTGCTATCAGAATTTCAGTATCTCTTGCCATGTTTGGCAAGTTTTCCTCTAAAATCTTTTGGAGTAGAGCATCTGTGCCTTTCAGATCATTCTCATCACCTTCAGGAATTCTAATTAAGATGAATGTTTGCTTTTTCAGAGTGGTCTCACAACTCTCTCAGGGAATGATCTGTCTTTGTTCTCCAGTACTCTTCATCCTTGAGCATTTGGGAGTGTTCAAAGACTTTGTGTTCAATGTCCAAGATCCTTTCTTCTGCCTGCTCCATCCTACTACTGAGGGATTGTACCATATTTCTCAGGTCTTTGAGGGATGCAACTTCTTGTTTCCAATTGTAAAAATCTTTGGTGATTTTATCTTAGAATTCATTGAATTCTTGAGACAACTTCTGAATTGCTCCTTGAACTTCTAATTCCAATTTCACTTCAATTCTGTTCATCTTATTTGCTACCTGCTTTATTGGGTTGGTTCTGTCCATTACTTCTCCATCTAGATGGGAGCCTCTGCTGAAAGCTGGCTTCAGTCGGCCATCTTGCCTCTTCCCCCAACCGCTCAAGTAAATGCTTTAAAGTGAGTTGTTGGACTGACCTACGTTATCCCTATAAAAGCTTGGATATGACCATCCCTGATAGGCTTCTGGAACTAAAGAGAATTTGACACACTAGGTTACTGTGGTTATGTAAACCTCTTCCTGGACAAGAACTAAACAAATAAATTATTATAACAAAATTTTAAAAGAAAAGATATTTGAAGAAATTAATAAATCAATATCACTTGTCACAATATAGTCCATTTAAAACTAATAATTAATTTGAATAAAAATGCTAAGTAAATATGCATTATATATTTGTCAGTGGCACAGAAGTATTCAAGCCATAAGACTGAACATAAAACTAATTGGCATTTCAGTGATATTCACCTATGTCAGTGATCAATAAATATCAATAGCTTAAGCTCAATTTCTTTAAAAATCCAAAGTTGTATAATTTCCTTCTAGATATAGACCAAAATTCACTGTTAGCCATTCTACTAGGACTTAAATTTTTCAAATCCTCTTTAGTATTTGGAGATTTTGCCATAATTTTCAACATGTCCCAAAGTGTGTTCAGAGACTACACATTTTCTATAAGTTTTAGTATGTGCATAATGAAGAAAAGTCAACTATTGAACATGCTTGGAAAATTCTGGGTTAAATAAAATTAAATATGTTTCTTCACTGCAAGATTCCTTAGATACTTCAATAAACTAATATGCATTGAGGCCTCCAGTGGTAAGATAAAATGTTTTGCATTTTTCAAAATGATGTAATCACATACCTATTAAAAACCAGATAACTATTCCACAAAATTTTGAAAGGGCTTGAAGAGGCACACTAATAGATAACTATAGTGTTCGCATTTTCATAGCTAAAATGAAGTATAAATTCTCCTAGTGATGATTTATCTGGTATGCACATGGAATAATTATATATATAGCACTTTGCCTCTTTACACTGAAATAATGTAGGAAATTGAATGTATGAATGCATACTTTGTTTCAACTGTTACAAGTTGGAATATATCATAAATACTATTTTTCATAAGCCATATCCTTTTCATACTACATACAATGCCCATAACTCCTCCATCACATTATCATTATATTTTTATCATATTATATGTATCTCCTATCTATTTCTTCCCACTAGAATTGTGGCCTATTTTAACACATAATATCCCAAATGCCCAATAGTGTCTAACATAGGATAGGGATCAAATAGTATTTATTAAGTAAATAAATCATTAGGACTTAGTGGCATGTAGGAATATAAATCAAGCAAAATTTTAGAGTTATATGCATAAAAGAAGTCTAAATATAAGTTGAAATCTACATGCCCTTCATGAGCTTAACAGCAATGTCAACTCTGTTAAAGTTTTATCAATATTTTATTGATAAAAATCTATCTATCGGGGACAATGTACACTGTTCTGGAGACAGTACACTGAGAGCTCTGACATCAGCATGATCCAATTCATCTATGTAACCAGAAACATTTGTACTCCCTAAATATTTTGAAATGAAAAACATAACAAAATGCAAAAAAGTAAAAAAAAAAAAAGTCAATTGTTACTACATCAAAAACTAGGTACCTTAATGGAAAAATTCTAGGTCTATATAACATCCCTTGTAGGTTATTGGGTGGGAACCCAAGATCCTCAAGTGAAATGGATACACTCTTACTTTAGAGTCCAGCATTTCTCCAGATTGAGAGCCAGCAGGCTGAAAAGACGGAAAACTATATGGCTACTGGAGGATAATGTATTTTGTCATATTTACAATTCATTGACAGTCAACAGTTAAAATATACACTTAAAATATACAATGCCAAAATACTTAACTTCCCTAAAGAAGAAGCTTGGAACTTGGATATTTCCTGTATTATAACTGTCTCAAAATTTCTTTTATTTTTTAAGAGAAAATAATCTTTAAAAACACCAAAAATAATTATAATAGCTTATATGAATAATTAGCAAGAAATTCTCAAAAAGCAGTCTTTGATTCAACAATGCTTTTATGAAAAGCTTCTTGCATGCTCTGCAGAAACAATGATTAAATATTAAATTACATTTTCCATGACAGTTCTTTAGCTATAGTTTTAAAACGCAGAAAAATTTTAAATATTGAATATGTTATGATTTCTTTTCCAGTACTGCTTTGGCTCATTAATGAAACAGTTTTTGAGAGATAATTATTTTAGTTTTTAATTATTCTTTTATTATTTTAATGATTTTAGTCACTCACTTGAAAGTTCAATTTGTACATTAATTGCAAAAGAAGTTTAGTAAAATTGCAAGGTAAAATTGCATTATATTTTCTGTTCCCTGTCTCATCATGACCTGTATTCAACTTGTATTATATTTAAAGCAAATTGCATGTAAATTTTATTTACAGTAACTAGTTGTGTCTTTTCATTTGTGTAACAAAATACACTCAACCAGTATTGACTTTGTTTCAGACTGGTAAAATAAAATGGAATTTGTTAAAATTGATGTGACCATTTATTTTATTGTTCAAATTTGGACAATTTTTAGAAGAAAAGAGGATACAAAAACAAACTAAACTATGTAATGAAAATATTCACATATTTGAATTATAAATATGTTTATATATGGAGTTTCTTTTTTAAAAAGTGATGATCATAGCTGCTTTCAAATATGACCCTATGACCCAGAAATTCCAGTTCTACTTGTATATCTAACTAAAGTGCATGCATATGTATATTCTCAAAAAAAGCCACTCTAAAATATTCATAACAGCACTATTTCTAATAGCATAAGCTGAAAACTGTAATGACATCCATTGATATTAAAATAGGTAGATAAATTTTGATATATTTGCAAATATCAGGGGAACAAGGAGAATAAAGTGATCACAGTTCTACATATAAATGTTTCCAAATTATAACTGATTTCAAGTACAGAAAAAACTTAAAATGAAACATGGAGGAATATTGAATAGAAAGTGTCATAAGGAAAGTTTATATTATTCTGATAATGTTCTCTTTTTTTGATATGGTTCCTGGTACATAAGTTCAAATATCAAAACTCTGTCAAGCTGTATACATATCATTTGCGCACTTTTACACTTCAATTAATGGCTTTTCAAAAATTGGGTTAGTACCTGTAGCTCAGCGGCTAGGGCACCAGCTATCTATGCCGGGGCTGGTGGGTTTGAACCTGGCCTGGGCCTGCCAAACAATGACAACTGCTGGCAAAAAATAGCTGAGCATTGTGGCAAGCACCTATAGTCCTAATTACTTGGGAGGCTGAGGCAAGAGAATCACTTAAACCCATGAGTTTGAGGTTGTTGTGAGCTGTGACACCACAGCTCTCTATGGAGGGTGACATAGTGAGACTCTGACTCAAAAAAAAAGTTTTCAAAAATTTCTAATAACTAATTTAATACACAAAATAATTACTCAGTATATATTTATAAACTTTAATGGGCTTCATGGGCATATTATTCTAATGTCTTATCAGTTATTTTTTTAAAAGCTAACTGGCCTCATTATTTTAATTTTTATAGAGTTGTCTATAGTCATCTTCAAAATTGCATTATGGTTAATACATTTGAAAAGGTTCACATATTTAATTGAACCTCTCTCCTAGCAACCATGATATTGTTATTTGAGAAAATAATCTTTCCACAGCCAACCAAGTAAACTTAGATAATATTCTTGAAAATGGAAACAATAATTCTTGCTTCTATTCTTTATACTAAAATAATTATTTCAATCCACATATTTTCAAATATATCTGAAGTCTTACCTTCATTCAAATAACTTATTATATATTTTACAACACAAAATAACTAAACTCTTTATACTTTAAAAACTTCAACAACTATAGATACCATAAAATCACAGGATTTTCAAGTTAGTTCAATTTTGATACAGAATATTAACATATTTAGTTGAATATATGAGCTCCTTCAAAAGTGTCAAGTGTCTTATAATCAAACAGTATATAAGTATAATTACCCTATTTCAAAACTACATAGCTGCTTTGAAATATGACACTATGACCCAGAAATTCCAGTTCTACTTACATATCTAACATGCATGCATACATATGTTCTCAAAAAACTCTAAAATATTCATGGCAGCACTAGATAATACTCTCCAAAATCCAGAGACTGTTAGTATACCCTTTATTAGTTATAGACTTTCAACTGTTTTTATTTACATGTGACCAAATTTAGAATGTTAATTCATACACATAAAAATTCATTTTTATTGTGTGACATAAATTAATTCACAAAGCACTTCATTAAAGGCTTAGAGACTTATAATCCAATGGATGATCAGTACCAAAGAAAACACATACTTTCATGGTAAAGGGGTTGATTTTGTGTTTAATATTATACTTATTATTAAATGTTTTAATTCAGTTACTTAACAGTGTATAATCAAAATTAATTCCAAATGATAACAATTATTCTTTCATTTTGCTTGGTAAAATATCACAATCTGTACACAATTGAATTTTGTGCATTATACTCAGATCCAAGCATGTTACTGCTATAAAAGTTTCTACACATAGTAAAACAGGTTTTCCATGACACTGTGTACTACCAAATTTTTTTTTTTTTTTTGAGACAGAGCCTCAAGCTGTCACCCTGGGTAGAATGCCATGGCATCACAGCTCACAGCAACCTCCAACTCCTGGGCTAAAGCAATTCTCCTGCCTCCAACTCCCCAGTAGCTGGGACTACAGGCGCCCACCACAACGCCCGGCTATTTTTTGGTTGCAACCGTCATTGTTGTTTGGCAAGCCCGGGCTGGATTCAAACCCACCAGCTCAGGTGTATGTGGCTGGCACCTTTATTGCTTGAACCACAGGTGACGAGCCCAAAACAGCTATTTTTATGTCCAGCATAGGATTTTCAAACAATTTACAGTAGCATTCATAATAAAAAATATTTGACCTTACACAGAATGAACTTCTAAAGACTTTACTTCGATGTCATAACATGGATGAAAACAGATTTTCTCTCTGAAGAATCTAATAACTCTGACATAGCAATTTTTTAAGATCTAAGTAAATCTTTACTATCTCTCATGGTTTCTGTGGGCCAAGAATGCAGAAGTGGCCTCGCTGAGTGACTCTGGTTTGTGACAGCTCCTGAGGTTGTGGTCAGTCATTGGTCAGGGCTGCAGTCATCTGAGGGTTTGACTGGGGCTAGAGGATCCACTTGTATTTTGTTGTTCTTGTTGTTGTTATACTGAGGGTACAAAGAATTAGGTTACAATATTTGCATTTAGTAGGTAGAGTCCCTCTTATAATTGTGTCCCACCCGGAAGGTGTACCATTCACCCTAACATTGTGCCCACAAAGTGGGAACACCCCCGTTCCCCTACCTCCTCCTGTCTCCCTGCTCTGTCATTACCCTGCCCCCCACCTTGAATTGATTTGAGTTTTTCTCTTATGTGGGTGTGTATAGATTGTCTACTGGCTTCATACTAGAATTGATTACATAGGATTCTTGCCTCTCCATTCTTGCAATGCTTTACAAGAATGTGTTCCAACTCCATCCACGTTAATACAAAAGATGCAAAGTCTCCATCTATTCCATGGTATACATATACCACAACTTGCTAATCCATTCCTGGGTTGGTGGGCAATCAGGTTATTTCCACATTTTGGTGATTATAATTTGAGCTGTGATAAACAGTCTAGTGCCAATGTCCTTATGATAAATGATTTTTTTTTTTCTGGGTAGATGCCTAGTAAAAACAGACAGTGCTGATATGAAACAATTGTCCTTTACATGTTTTCAAAATTATTCTTATACATAGTCCTAATGACCCAACACATTAACAGTGAGGATTGCATTTTTTATGCATGCAAAAGAAACTTGTAATTTTTTTTAATGTGCAACCAATTTTATTACCTTTTCTGTGATTGAATTTTAATGCATCAATACAAAAGGTATTCACAAATCAAGAAAGAAACATTAGAATAAACCCTTGCTTATCAATGTAAACATAATCTTTAACAATTTAATTTTAAAATTAAACATTCATATACAAAAGGAAAATTCTGCAGTGTTACAAAGAACATTATATTAAAGCAATCTAGTTATCCATCTGAAAATATTAAGAATATTATGTTAAAGAATATTATACAAAGAAATTCTGCAGTGTTGGCTTGGTGCCTGTAGCTCAGTGGTTAGGGTATGGGCCACATATACCTGGGCTGGTGGGTTTGATCCCACCCCGGGTCTGCTAAACAACAATGACAACAGCAACATAGCCAGGCATTGTGGTGGGCACCTGTAGTCCCAGCTATTTGGGAGGCTGAGGCAAGAGAATCACTTAAGTCCAAGAGTTGGAGGTTGTTGTGAGCTGTGACGTCACAGAACTCTACAGAGGGTGACATAGTGAGACTCTGTCTCAAAAAAAAAAAAAAAAGAAAAAAGAAATTCTGCAGTGTTACAAAGAATATTATATCAAAGCAATCTGTTTATCCATCTGAAAATATATTATCCACCTATTATGCTCAGATAAATAAAAGATAAATGTTAGGTTGAAGTTATTTTTTTCATAAAGTGACATGAGATAATTATTTTATCATATGTTCTTGGGCAAAGAAAAGTCTACCAAATATAACCAGGGTGATCAAATTGATTTAAAATGTATGGATATAGAAGGATACACAAACACACACATGCACATATAATTTACATATCTATTTTTATTCCTGATTGTATACTTTAGAGTGATGATTAAATAAATTTTCTTTATCATTATTCCTCTTGGAGTTACTATTCAAATATAATCCTGCCACTAATCTGGGAACAATAGTATTTTAGATTAGGAAAAGGAGAAAGCATTTTTTTTTTAAGAGTTCATCTTGAATGTGCTTTGGCCCATCCTCACTCTGCGTGCAGCTCCCTTGGAGGCTGATGTGGTGATAACCCAGCAGTGAGCTATATGGCACTCTTTCTAGAAGGAGTTCATGAATCTAAATGTTGGAGCTCATGCCTTGCTCTGCAAACCTATCTTTCTCTTCCTCAGTTAACTTGGTTTCACATTTGTCTTGCTTGGGTGGTTCTGGTCATTCTTTTGCCAAGAGCACACTGGGAACTGAGAATTGGGTCAACTGCCTGAATCCCAACAGTTTGGGTGTGGATATATTTGGTCAAGAAGGGACCTGACCAACCTCTAACTGATACCTCAAAATCAAGTCAAAAAAAAAAAGAAAACGAAAAGAAAGAAAAGAAAAAGAAAGTCAAGGGACCAGAGCAAGATGGCTGAATAGAACCCTCCAGCGAGCGTGCCCTGCAGGAACCCCAAATTCATACCACCTATGCAAGCAAGCACCTTCAGAAGGGCCACAGTCAGTGGACTCCAAAAGCTACCAGGCTGTCTCCTACTCTGGGTGCAAGAGTAAAAATAATTTAGATGAATAGCATTTTGCTCTAAATGAAAACTCAACCACATGAACTCACACATTTTCTGGGACACCATCTTCTTAACATTAATACTAACATTTAAAGTACATGCTGATGTCTTTTCAGCAGATTTAAGACAATTCATTTTCATGTGCCGTTGATCTCACCATAAGCCCTTGTGATAGTTAAACGTAAATAATCATTTTAGATCAGTTATATATTCATCACTTTTCCTGAGAAATGAATCTTCAGGATTTATTATTTTCCTAAATAAACTATTCTATTTTTGACCTATTTTCATAATTTCAACATTTTTAAATTTTGACTAACATAAAATAAATGCATAATAGTTACAAATAAAAATAGCAAAAATTGTAGCAAGAGTATTCAGAACCTCTGTACTCTCTAACATAGAGAATGGCCTCTATTTTTTATTCATATTTGCTATATGTAACCTGTACTTTCCCACTGGTGCCGCTCACTGCTTCCGTGCAGGTTGGAGTATCTCACAGGCTATGAAGGTCATGGCACAACTGACCACCACATCAGTGCCCAGCAGCAACCCAAGATGCCTTGAAATATTTCTTAGTTATATTTTATGAGATATTGTTAACTTGCACCAGGAAAGAGAAGAAAAAGGCAAATAATTTCTGGCTGTCTTTTGGTTTCACAGATTTTAAAGTGAGAACTCTGTATACTTTCTGTGTATCAGATAGTACTATAATGGAAAAGATGGCAACACTGGGAACTGTGAAATCAATCAACTTCATTCTAGCTTGTTCTAAAACAATTATTAGGTAAAAAGAAAATTATTAAAAACAGAAAACTCTATAATGTACTAGACCTTGGGATTCCCGAACAACAATCATAAATCAAGAAGTCAGTTTTGCTAACTAAAATCATGAAAAAATTCTCAGAAGAGGTGACGCTGCTTTTTGTCCTTCCATTTTTTTGTTAACTTTAAGTACTCTGGGTGGATTTAAGAGACAAAGAGGTGTTTTGCAGGCCAAGATGGAAGTGAAGACACTTCGAGCAGAGAAAATAGCAGTAGGAGAAATTCACAATCCATATAACTGTTAACAATATGCCAGTATTTTTCCTCTTTGTAGCAGTAAAACAAAAGCTCAAGATACATGTACAGTCAAATGCCCCAAGAAACACTGATGCTTTCCATAAAAACAACATCAAAAAATTCCCTTTTATTTTTTAATATGTCAAAATATGTAAGATTATAACACTGTGGCACAAGATTTTTTGTTTGTGTATATCACAATGTTAAATAATTAAACCAAATAACTACACAAGTATTCACTTCAATCTAATTACTTTGGAAAGAAAAACCTCATTTTCTTGCCTATTGTCTACACTTTTATAGACTTTATAATTTTTTAAGTAACACTTATCAGAAAAATACTAATACTCATTAACTCATAAATTTAACTATATTCATTGATTTAAATAAATTATAATAAAATTATTTTATGATTTCTGTTATTAACTTACATTTTATTTGTGATGACTAATGGTTAATATCTAAAAGAATGAGACCAAGTTTTATTTTTAAACAAATCTAAGAAATAAAGGAAAGTTGATTTAGTAAATAATAAATAGAGTGATTTGCCAAATGGCAAAAATTTTAAAGCCCAGGTAGGTGCCTGAATCTGGGGAAATAGTGTGTTCAAGATTTCAAGTAAATAAAGGACATTTTAAGTTGACTGAAATCATAACCAGACATTTCAATAAATCAAAGTAGGGACTAATTCAATTTTTCTTAGCAAGGCATCAGTTTTCCAGACATCCTATACAAAATGCAAATTCATTTAATCCAAAAGTTTATTTCTTTACCTTTTCAATATGTGGTCAACCTGGAAAATTTTAGAATAGTTCATATTTTTTAACATTTCCTATGAATTCTATAATCATGATATGATGATTTCTATTATCTGACCCCACTCTTCCAAAAGAATATATTCTATACATATCTATATTTTGATTTACTCTTTAAAATGCCTCAGAAATTAGAAGGGAAATGGTATATAAAATAGGTTTAGAGAACAATCAGTAAGTTAACAACTGTATATTTATCAGAACACTTTTAAACATGGTATGATTATATTAATACATCTGTAATAATTTGATTTCTTTGAGCTGGGAAAATATTTTCTATAGTGTTATAGAAAAAGACATAACACGTAACTATTATTCACATACTTCACATCATGAAGCATTCAAAAATAAGGTTAAACATTCATCAGCAACAATTTCCCTGTTATTCTCCACAATACTAACAGCTTATATATAAAGGACTTTTTCCAAATTGCACTTTGTAAAAAAGCTCAGTTATAATTTATGTCATGGTTAGAATGGAGATTGTGCTAATAGTTTAATACTTGGTAAACACTGAGCTTATTCCCTTCATATTATGTATCAATTCCTACATTAGGACTTATGCTTCTAATTACAGGGTTAACCTGTAATCAGAATTCATATGAAATTTATGAAACATTAATTATGAGTTGGCATGATCTTGGAGCCACACACACACACAAATGTATTTCCAAAACAGGAGGCAGTCTTGGTATTAAGTGTTTAAATGCTACTTAAGGAAACATAAAATACAGACATGGGAAAACTTTAGAGGGAATTTACAAAGCAACTTGAAATTTAATAAAAATGATATTTATTTGTTGTGTAATATTGAGTAAATTTCTTAACAATTCCATATTTGAGTTTCCTCATCAGCAAGGTGTGAATAGCATTAAAAGCAGGTTAGCTACTTAACAAAATCTGTTCCTCTCGTCTATGTTAATAAAGTGTCATTGGGAAATATTTGTCCACCAATGGACTCCATTTCTCAGCTCCCAATACAGCCAAGTATGTTCCTGCATCTAGTTTTCACTGGTGGAATCCAAACAGAGGTAATGTTTATCTCTTTAAAGTTCATAAAGAAGAGAGGGTTTTTCCTCTGTGCTTTCTCATTCCACTGGCCAGAGGCAGAGGAATTTCTATACAAAAACAGCTGTGTACTTAATAGGAGTAACCCCACCCCCCAACTTTGACTATTGCACCGAGCTATTGTGCTTCAGCTATTTGCTACAAGAGCAATTTTCTTTACTTAACTAAGACAATTGACTGAGGATTGTTGTAAGAAACAATTTATCATATAGCCTCACTCATAGTACAAGTTTAGTGTATGTCAAAAATTCATCACTAATGGATTTTCTGTGAGCTATTTCTTGATATTTGCTTAGTTTTATCAATCAATTCTTTGTGTAAGGTAGCAGAAAGAAATGTCAACTCTGACTTGACAGAGTGTAAAAAATTAATCCAATTTTTTAATCCCATAGTGTTAGTATGCCATTTGACTCATTGAGCATTTTGCATTGTTTAAAATATTATTTTTCTGGCCCAATTTATTTATTTATGCACAGCCAAGGACACAATCAATACAGCAAATAGCCTACAGAATGGGAGAAAATATTTGCACGCTACACATCTGATAAAGGATTGATAACCAGCATCTACAAAGAACTCAATCAAATAAGCAAGAAAAAACATTGAACAAGCACATTAAAAAGTGGCCAAAAGGCATCAGCACTCTGGGAGGCTGAAGCAGAAGGATAATTTGAGCTCAGGAGTTTGAGACCAGCCTGAACAAGAGGAAGACCAGATCTCCGGTCTTCTATTTTTTCTAAAAATAGAAAAATTATCTGGGTGGTGTGGTGGGTACCTGGACTCTCAGCTACTCAAGAGGCTGAGGTAGGAGGGTAACTTGAGCCCAGGAATTCAGAGTTGCTGTGAATTAGCCTGAGGCCATGGCACTCTAGCCTAGAAAACAGAATGAGACTATGTCTCAAAAAGAAAAAAAAAAAGACACACTCTTGAAAAATGCTCAACATCTCTAATCATTAGTGAAATGAAAATCAAAAATCATAATTAGGGCTCAACGGGCTAAGGCGCCAGCCATGTACACCTGACCTGGTGGGTTCAAATCCAGCCCAGGCCAGCCAAACAACAATGACGGCTGCAACCAAAAGACGGCCAGGTGTTGTGGTGGCACCTGTAGTCCCAGCTACTTGGGAGGCAGAGGCAGGAGAATCACTTGAGCCCAGGAGTTGGAGGTTGCTATGAGCTATGATGCCCCTGCACTCTACCCAGGGGGACAGCTTGAGGCTCTCTCTCAAAAAATAAATAAATAAGTAAATAAATCACAATTAGATGTTACCTAGTTCCAGTAAAAATGGCTCTTGTCAAAAAGTCACCAAACAACAGATGCTGGCATGGATGTGGAGAGAAAGGAACTCTCATACACTACTGGTGGGAAGGAAAATGCTATGTTAAGTAGTGTGGTGATACCTCAAGAAATAAAAGGAGACCTACCATTTGATCCCACCATCCACTACTGAGTATTTCTCAAAGGAGTAAAAGTCATTTTATCAAAAAGACATGAATACTGAAATGTGTACAGCAGCACAATCACAAAGATGTGAAAACAACCCAAGAGCCCACTCACATGAATGGATTTATAAACGTGGTATATGTATACCAGAGAGTAACACTCTGCCATAAAAAATGGTGATCTAATATCTTGTGTATTAACCTGGATGGAACTGGAGACCATTCCTCCAAGTGAAGTATCCCAAGAATGGAAAAACAAACACCACATGCACTCATTCATTGTCGGGCTGACTCCCTGTCTCTGGCAGACCCAGGGCCTCCTCTGGGCCAGGACGCTAGTTCTCTGGTCCTGGCCCACTCAACTGTCTGGATGCAGCCGCTGCACCAGCTTACTTGGGGTAGGTCTCAGGTGCCAAAGCACCTTAGAAGTCACAGTCAATATAGGCGAGCGCGTCCTCTGAGCAAGAAGCAGAGCCAGAGGAGAAACCTTGGCTAACTTTTCGAAGCTATTTACAGAAATAATCCCGTGGCCGCCTGGGCCACAGGTGTGGAGACTGCTAACCAATGATGTACATTCTTTCATGCTCTCATGAATCTCACTAGAGAGCCAGGGATGTTAAATCCCTCCCCCAATCCCTTATTGCCAAAGTATTTCTCACAGGTGCCTCTTACAATTAATAAATTGGGACTCATTATCTAACAGTTACTGTGCACATATGGAAGTAAAACTCAATGAAAATATACAGATGGGAGGCAGGAGGAAGGAATGGGGAAACTCACACCTAACAGGTACAATGCACACTGTCTGGGTGAGGGCACCCTTTTAACTTTGACTTTATCTCTACAGAGCATACTATGCAACCCAAAGTTGTGTACCTTCCAAAAAAAAAAAAAGAAAGAAAAAATATATAAAATATTATTCTGTTAAAACTGATTATTCTTAGTAAAGTAGCACAGGAATGGAAAAGCAAATATCCAATGTATTCAATACTAATATGAAGCCAGTAGAATATCTAATACATACCCATATAAGAGAAAATCTCAATTCAATTCAAGATGGGGGCAGGCGGAACAAAGGAGGGGGAGAAGGGAGGAAGGAAGGGGATTGGTGTGCTCCCAGTTAATGGGCACAATGTAAGAGCATATGGCACATCTTTTGGGTGCAGGGCAGAATTACAAGAGGGACTCTACTTAATAAATACAAATATTGTAACCTAGTTGTTTGTACCCTCCCTTTAACCTGAAATTAAAACAAACAAACAAACAACAACAACAAAAAAAAACCCTGAGCTTTCAGAGTTTTGCACAATAAATGCCTGCTTCTTTTAGGTTTATTACAGTATTTATTCAATACATAAGTAACTTAATGATCCAAAATAGTAATTATTTGATACAAAAGTGAATGAACAATCCAAAATAGTAATCATCTTTAAAACCAACTTACAGCAAATATATATAGTAATTGGCCATATGAGGCATATTAGTGCACTAGAAATGGCTGTTTTGAGTGTCAGCATTTGTTTTCCAGCCTCCTTTAACGCCAAAGAGAGTCTAAAATAACCTAACAATGAGTTTGATAGAGTGGTAATACTACGTCTTTTCAGATTGCTTTTTTATGGGAGTCAACCAAATCTTCAGTAATCCATTTAATAATCAAAATACTCTCAATTTTGTTGGACGCATATATTCAATCTTAGAAATTACTGTTTGACAGACCTCATCAGAAATGTTATTTCTTAGGAATTCATTCTGCTAGTCCTTTCTAGACTATTGGTCATCAGATTCTCATTTTATTCAGTGGCAACCCTCTATCAAAGTCATCATCCTCTACCTCCTTCCAATCATGTAGGATCTCTGCCATCCACAAACAAGATATCCTCCCCCTGGTTTAGAGTATTTCACAATCAGTTAGATGGCATATCATCTTTACTTTCTGTTTTATTCTATAGGAAATATTATGTCTAAGCTATTGAAAATGATGATAAGTTCAACTTAAGTAAGAATCATTCTTGCACAGTCATGAACAATTTAAGTGCACTATATTTTCTACTTTGGTATTTTATATCAGGTAAAATTTAAAAATAAACATTAAAGCATTTCTCACAAATACACTCATGGAAGACTAAGACATGTGGACTAAAAATTCAGTGCTAAAAATCCTTTTCCCTGAGACAAAATGTGGGAGTAGAGGAGTTTACTGTGATCTCCGTCAATGATTAAAATGGTTCTGTAGATTTCTCAAAATATCTGCTTAAAGAAGATTGTATTTAGACCTAGATGATACCATAAACCAAGTTTCAATGAATATTAGTGTAGCTTCCTATAAGACAAAATGTAAATCAGCAATAGTTTCCAAAATTCTTTTGTAATTAATTTATAAGTAAAAAAGAATTACAAATACCTTGGTAATTTAGCATTTGGAAATAAAATATGAACTTCTACACAAACATATCCATGACTGAAGAGTTCCTGATCAACATTTGCACTAGAGACATTTTCTGTGAAAATAAGTAAATAGCTTAAAATTCAATATGATTTAAATTAGCATACATAAATTGCCAAGGGATAAAGATCATGTTTCTCTTAAATAACAACAAAAGTGTCGTAACTCTTGAATATGGCTTAATGTATTGAAGATTACAAAGAAACAAATCCCCATCTACTGCTTATCATAAAACACAAGACAATGTTCACGACACAAGACAATGTTCACGAATCTATCAGTAGTACAGCCTCTTGGTGTATTAGTGTGAATCTATTACATCTGAAACTAACTTACCTTAGACAAATTGAATTATTAAACTAGAGGCCTAGAAGAGTTGGTGAAAAACATACCTCTAACCAACCAGATGATCTCAGTCTTCCAGTTCTCACATAATCCAAAATCCAATACCCTCCCAATATGAAAAAAAAAGTATATATATATATATATGTGTGTGTGTGTTCCTAACCAAATAATGTCTGTATATTTTGTCATAATACTTTTTTAAATTTAGCATGACTTGCTCCTACTGAAGTCAAATGCAAGGAAAATATACCTAGCAGGAAGCAATCATTTAAAGAATTGGCAGGTCATTTGGCTTCTTGTTACAGCAGAAAACTAGAAAACATAAACACAGTAGGTGATAGTCCAAGACAGACAAACAGAAAAAGATACCTTTGATGGGACAATGATGCTGGATCCATTAAATGCTTTATCTTCTACTTAATGAAGCTATTTTGCTAGTCTATTCTTTCCTTCTGAACTAGAGAAAGATAGCTAACATTTCTTTCACATGCAGGGTAGGCCGGGCACCTTTCCAAGCACATTGCACATGCTATATTATCTAATCTTTAAACTACCTATAGAAATTAATGCTCCTTTATAATTATCCATTTTCACTATTTAATAAATCATGTTACCAAAGTTAATGTTCCCCACATTTATAGTGAGCATAAAGTTTGTTGTCTATTCGGGAACATACTGAGAGTGAAAATATGAAAAATTAATTTGGGACAGTGGATATAAACTAAGATTGTCCTAGACAAACCAAAACATATGGTCATCCTAACCATATTACACTATGGTTTGAAGAAAATAGAAATTTACCTCTAGAGTGATCATTATTCTTCTGACACTTAAAAGTCAGTACAATTTTGAATCTTTATTTTGCTAAAGTCTAATACTTCGATTGACTCTATGGGGGCTAAGTAGCAGTGTGGATTCAATTTTTAGCAATGTTTGTTTTATGCTTCAGAAATAAGTGGGGAAAAAACTTAGCAGAGGAGTTCTATAGGAAAAATACAGAGAATTTTAAGTTCTTTTAGATTTATAGAAATGGTAAACATTGAGGTACAATTGCTTAATTGTATATATTAGCCTACATCATTTGCAAAATGTTATTGTTCTCAGAAATGTAAACAGAAAACAATTATTAAAAGATATTCATTGGTTGAGACATGTGTTCAGGACATTTTTTGTTCTACTTTTAAAATGTTTTATTGATGATTTAATTTTTTTTGTTTTTTATTAAATCATAACGGTGTACATTGATGCATTTTTGGGGTTCAGTGTACTGATTTGATATACAATGTGAAATGCTTACATTGAACTGATTAACACATCCATCACAATTATATTTTCTTAATTTTGAAATGTACCATTGCATCATGAATATTATGTACGATCCCCCGAAATACCCCCCCACCTTCTTCCTTTCCTTCCCTCTCCTCTTCCCTTCTACTTTCTGGGTTGTAGTTATGTTTTACCATTCATATGAATGTGTAGGTACTTATATATTGATTTCATAGTTGTATTGAGTACATTGGATACTTTTTTTTTCCATTCTTGAGATACTTTACTAAGAAGAATATGTTCTAGCTCCATCCAGGTAAACATAAAAGATGTGAAATCTCCATCTTTTTATGGCTGCATAGTATTCCATGGTATACATATACCGCAATTTGTTAATTCATTCATAGGTCGATGGGCACTTGGGCTCTTTCCATGTCTTGGCACTTATGAATTGGGCTGCAATAAACATTCTGGTGTAAATGTCTGTTGCAAAATGATTTTTGATCATGTGGGTATATACCTAGTAGAGGAATTGCAAGATTGAACAGTAAGTCTACTTTTAGTTCCTTGAGTGTTCTTCCAAACTTCTTTCCAAAAAAGGTTGTATTAGCTTGTATTCCCACCAGTAGTGTACAAATGTTCCCTTGTCTCCACATCCACACCAACATCTGTAGTTTGAGGATTTTGTGATGTGGGCTGATCTTATTAGAGTTAGATGATATCTCAAAGTGGTTTTGATTTGCATTTCTCTGATGATTAAGGGTGATGAGTATTTTTTTTTTAATGTGTTTGTAGGCCAAGCGCCTGCCTTTATGAGAGGATTTGTTCAAGTCTCTTGCCCACATAGAAATGGGGTTATTTGTTCTTTTCTTATGGATTAGTTTGAGTTCTCTGTGGATTCTAGTTATCAGACTTGTTGGAAGCATAACCTGCAAAAATCTTCCATTCTGAAGGTTGTCTGCTTTACTTACTATGTATGCTCTTGGCTATGCAAAAGCTGTTTAGTTTGATCAGATCCCAGTAATGTATTTTTGGTGTTGCTTCAATTGCCTGGGGAATCCTCATAAAATATTCTCCTAGGCTGATTTCTTCAAGTGTTTTCCTTGCACTCTCTTCTAGTGCTTTTATAGTTTCAAGTCTTAGTTTAAATCTTTGATCCAATGAGAATCAATTTCTGTAATGGTGAAAGGTGGGTGGGGGTCTAGTTTCAGTCTTCTACAGGTCGCCAGCCAGTTCACCTAGCACCATTTGTTAAATAGGGAGTCTTTCCCCCGCTCAAGTTTTTAGTTGGCTTATCAAAGATCAAATAATTATAAGTAGCTGGGTTCATCTCTTGGTTCTCTATTCTGTTCCACAAATCTACCTCTCTGTTTTTGTGTCAGTACCATGCTGTTTTGATCACTATAGATTTATAGTATAGCCTGAAGTCTGGCAACATGGTCCCTCCTGATTTGTTCTTATTTCTGGGTATTGGCTATTCAAGGTTTTTTTCTGATTCCTTATAAAACAAAACACTATTTTTTCAAGCTCTTTTAAGTATGAGAAAGGTGCTTTAATAGAAATTGCATTAAAGCTGTAGATTGCTTTGGGTAGCATGGACATTTTTACAATATTGATTCTTCTCAGCCATGAGCATGGTATGTTTTTCCATTTGTTAACATCTTCAGCTATTTCTTTTCTCAGAATTTCATAATTCTCTTTACAGAGATCTATACCTTTGTCAGGTAAATTCTCAGATATTTTATCTTCTTTGGCACTACTGTAAAAGAAACAGAGTCCTTGACTGTATTTTCAGCTTGACTATTGTTGGTATATATAAAAACTATCGATTTGTAAGTATTGATTTTGTATCCTGAGACACTGCTGTATTCTGTTATCACTTTTGTGGGATACTGCAAAGGCAGTCTTAAGAAGGAAATTTATAGCACTGGAATGCTTCATCAAGAAAAAAGTAAGAGGAAGCCAACAACTTAATGCGTCATCTCAAGCAACTGGAAAAGGAAAAATATTACAACCCCAAACCAAGCAGAAGAAAAGAAATAACCAAAATTAGGACAGAATTAAATGAAAAGAATTATTCAGAAGATCAATGAAATAAAAAGTTTTATTTTTTTAAAGATTAACAAAATTGATAATAAACCTTTGGCCAACCTAACCAGAAACAGGAAAGCAAAATCTCTAATATAGTCTATCAGAAACAATAAAAGAAACATAACAACAGACACCCCAGAAATTTTAAAAATCCTCAAAGATTACTATAAAAACTCTATTCTCAGAAATATGAAAATCTGCAGGAAATGGACCAATACCTGGAAGCACTCCACCTTCCTAGACTCAACCAGAAAGAATTAGAAATCTTGAATAGGCCTATATCGATCACTGAAATAGCTTTAACTATATGAAATCTCCCAAAAAATATAAGTCTGAGACCAGATGGCTTCACATCTGAATTCTATCAAACCTTTAAAGGGAAACTAGTACCTATATCACTTAACCTTTTCCAAAGCATAGAAAAAGAAGGAATACGGCCCAATACATTCCATGAAGCAAATATCACCCTATCTCCAAACCAGGAAAGGATCCAGCAAAGAAAGAAAATTATGAACAATATCATTAATGAATATCGATGCAAAAATATTCAATAAGATCTTAGCAAACAGAATTCAATAGCCATCAAAAAATTATATACCATGACCAAGTTGGTTTTATCCCAGGGTTACAAGTTTGGTTCAACATGTAAATAAATATGATATACCATATGAACAAAATTAAAAGCAAAGACAGTATGATTCTCTCAATTGATGCAGAAAAAGCTTTCTATAAAATTTAGCATCCTTTCATGATCAGAACACTTAAGAAAATAGGCACACAAGGGACGTTTCTTAAAATGATACGGGCCTTCTGTAGCAACCCACAGCCAATATCATACTGAATGCAGTAAAACTGAAAATATTTCCACTAGATCAGGAACTAGGCAAGGATGCTGATTGTCTCCACTGCTGTTAAACATAGTAATGGAAGTCTTAGCCATCACAATCAGGCAAGAGAAGGCGATCAAGGGTATCCAAATAGGGTAAGGGGAGATCAAACTTTCACTCTTTGCAGATGATAATATCCTATACATAGAAAATCCCAGGGACTCAACTACAAAACTCTTAGAAGTGTTCAGGACATTTATGTTAATCTAATATTTTAGGATTACGTCTATGTACTGCATAATATATAGTCTCAATTACTCAGGGAATTTGACTTATCTGACATTTATTGACTACCTACTATGTGTCAGGCATTTCAGAATGTCGAGAGGAATATAGTCAAACTCTACTTATGGAATGAGTGTAGAGAAAGAGAAAAAGAGTAATGAGGTAAATAATCAAATAATCACTACATATCATCTATTTATAATTGTTATGAAATAAATTATTGAAATAGTAACTGGAGGGTAGCAGGGTTTTGATTCGGTTGTCAGGGGATTCCTATTACAGAAGTAAACATTTGAGCTGATGTTTTAATGATAGGGAGGAATCAACAGCAAGAAGGTTGGGGGAAGTATTTGATGCAGAGGAAAGAGCACATGCAAAGGTCTGCGTTGGGAAGAAATGTGGGTATGAGGAGGGGAAGAAGAGTCCAGTGAGCTAGATCTTATGCACAGTGAAGAGGATGGTCCCAAGTGAGGTTGAGGGGGTGCCTTTGGCCAGAACATGAGTCTCATGGATGCTGGTAGGAATTATGAGTTTAATTTAAGTTCAAAAAAACAAAAAAACCTCTAGGGTCCTAAATGGTAGGTAACGTGGTTTGATATCCTTTTGGGGTGTATGTATCCTTTTGTATCTCATGGGGAAAGGTGAGAGAGAACTCTATCCCATTCTTAACACTTTTTTTTTTCTTTTGGGACTTGTGGCTCATCGAGTAGGGTGCCGGCCCCATATACCAAAGGTGGCAGGTTCAAACCCAGCCTCTGCTGAACTGCAAAAACAGAAAAAAAAAAAAATAAAAGCCAGGCCTTGCAGCGGGCGCCTGTAGTCCCAGATACTCAGGAGGCTGAGGCAAGAGAATTGCCTAAGCCCAAGAGTTGGAGGTTGCTGTGAGCTGTGTGATGCCATAGCACTCTACAGAGGGTGATAAAGTGAGACTATGTCTCTAAAAAAAAAAAAGAAAAAGCAACTTTTTATTTCTAGTCACCTTCCATAGAGCACCCTAGCATCATCATAAATCACACCAACCTTAAATTTTTGAACTTGGGCAATCCTCTGGCCATCATGTTCCCAAGTAGCTGGGACTACAGGTGTCTGCTATAACGCCCTGCAAGTTTTTCTCTTTTTGGTAGGTATGGGTCTTGCTCTTTCTCAGGCAGGTCTTGAAATCCTGAGCTCAAGCAATCCACCTGCTTCAGACTCCCAAAGAGCTAGGATTACAGGCGTGAGCCACTTAAAACTCTTAAGAATTTTCCTTTTGATGTAAATTTTTCTTCAGTGTGTACTTTTAGTGGTATATAAAATGTGTATGTAAATAAACAATTATTTATGCAAGAATTCCCTTAGTAGAGCTTATTTGTTTATATGTTTTTATATTGGGGTTATATCATTAGATAAGATCTATACTACTGTCATTACTGGATATAACATCTCAAATTGATATATTGCTTTTGATCTATCTTTGAGCATAGGTATGTACTGTTCTATGTTGAATTCCATTGTGCTTAATTTGCATTTTATCCCCTGATTAGAAGAGGGAAAATACTACTTTCTTGTCCTTTTTTTCTTTGTAAAATGTACAGAGTAGAAATATGTTCCACTTATAGCTCTTTGAAATCTCAAGTCTACAAATTTCTGGAAGCGTGTATACAGAAGTTATCATATAATGGTGTATCATATCACATGAATCATGCCCAACTAGGGTTTGGATGTGTCAATACCACAATTGTGTACTGTGGCCCCAAGTTCCTGTAATATCGTAACCAACCACTAACTTACAAGATCAGATAAAATACATAGTTTATCTATAAGTTACTTTTAACGTTATCTTGTGAGGTATTGAGATCTCAAATATGCAGGGTGCTAGAATGTAGTTACTGTTCTATATGAAGATATTAAAAAATGCTTCCTCTTAAGATTTATAAAACCCAATATACAATGTAAATATTAAGTCCTCTGCAGAGTGAATTTAATAATAAGCCATAGAAAAACAACAACACAGAAATTTAAAAAATAACTAAGTTTTTTGAAACAGAAAGACTGTAGAAATCCAAGGACTGTACTTACCAACGATGTAGCCTTTGGCAAGTAAATACATTTCAGTTGCCTCATGGTTAAAATATGGATAATTATAGCATCAACCTTCTGTCAGGTATATTTTGAAGATTAAATGTGATAGTTAATGTAATAAGGCAAGTTAGCAATTGGTGTACAATAAATGTTATTTATTAAAATACAGTCATAAATCAGTACTTATCTCAGAACAGTGCCTTTAAGTGACGTCTGGCCACTTTGAATATAGAGCTTTTCCAGTTTTATTCTTGAGCCACGGCAAAAGCCCTCTGAGGTCTTCTTCACTTCAGTGGACAACATATAATAAATTAGGCCACTGTGAGAAATACACACTTGACCTGGTTGTCAGTGAATTACAGCTTGTTTCAGTTGGGAGAATGTTTGCCTCACCTCCCATTAACTGTTTTTCAGTTAAATCAAAATTGAAAACGTAATTATTTCGGTTTATTTTCCAAATTGTTGAAAGTGATGACTTCATTTATTATTAAGAGCAGCAGCTGGTAACATCGCGAAGCATGCAAATCAGTTAACCCTCTACGATTAGGTTTTCTCTATTTTCAAATGCACTGCAGCCTTTTTAATGATCTAAAATGAAATATGAAAAAGAATCAGCAGATTGTTCATCAATATTAAGTGGATTATGCTCTGTAAAAAGATGTGGTAGGTTTTGAGCTAATAAACTAGGAATTTGTAGCATATTATAAGAACCTAAGTTTGGTATATTTAACTTAAACACAGTACAATACTTCCATTATACGATAAATGGTTTTAATGTTAATTTGCTTACTTCTGTCAACTAAGTAAATTACATGATATTAATGGTAAAGATCAATGTCATTTGTGCCTAGCATCTTTAGGAAAGAATAATGAACAAACATACATATTAATATAGTTAAGTTTTTTTGTGATTGGCTCATTGTGAAATGTAGAACCGTTAGTTTTTTTATTTTAAAAATGACACCATTTTTACTTAACTAGTGACTTAATATCCAGAAGGAAATTCTATAAAAAATATCATACTTAATAAAATGTTACCACATCCTTATTTGAAATTTTACTAAGTCCGTATTAATGGCTTTTATATTGTTACAAGTATAGACAATTGTTTTATATTTTTTATTTTGTCCTTTTGCAAGGTAAATAATTAGGAAAGTGATAGGGTAAACTTCCTATCTCATTATAAAAATAATATTTCCTAGTCAAAAAATTTGACTTTTCACATTTATCACCTATGCTTTGATTACAAAATAATTGCTGTTATACAATTTACAGCGTATAATGCTTGTACTGCTTACTGTGTTTGTAAATGCAAAATTCCTACTACTCTCCTGAGACTCTTTGAATATTACATGCATATTTCATGAGACTATTCCAGTAAGAAAAATATGACAAAATAAACCCTGGACTCTTTCCTAGATCTTGGCAATCATTTGATTCAGATTTTATTTTTCACTGGTGTTCCAGTGCTCACCTTTATGATATTTTCTGATCTTTATTTTCAGAAAACATCATAGCTAAAACAGTAAATTATCATCACCACCACATTTATTATGTCTACAAGGTATAATAAAACTCATAAACCAAAGTACTTCTCATATTTAAAATTCATATAAATATTTTAAAAGCAGGAAACTGAAAATTTCCATATGGAGAGACAAAGGAGAGTTCTTAGTGGCCAAAATATGCCAATCAAAATTTGATCATACTTCAAAGAAATTGATTGTATTATTCAACCATGTTGCCAACTATTTTTATTTTAATTTATCCATCTAGTTGATTATTCATGTTTCTACTTTTTCAAATTATTTCAGGTCAGAAAATAGGATGTTATTTTTATAATATTCCTAAGAATAAACTGAGCTTCTTTAAAAGTAATATAAAAATCATTGTGGGATTGCTGGCTCATATGACAGTTCTATTTTTAATTGTTTGAAGAATCTCTATACTCTTCTCATAGCAGCTGCATCGTTTTATATTCTCACCAACAGTGTACCTGAGTTCCAATTTCTCAACATCCTTACTAAAGCTTGTTAGCTTTTGTTTTTAGATAACAGGTATCCTAACAGGTGTGAGGTGATATCTCATTGTGATTTTTGATTCGCATTTCCCTAATGATTAGTGATGTTGAGCATTTTTACATGATTTTAAGCATCTGTTGGCCATTTGTATGGGGGGGAGTTTGTTTTTGTTTTAGAAAAATATCTATTCGAGTCCCTTGCCCAGTTTTTAATTGGGTTATTTGTGGGGGGTGCAGTAGTAGTCCCTAAGACATAGTTAATTGTGCATGGATGTTTATCCTAGTATAAGTATGCTAATGTTTATTTTGGGTAAGTACTGTGCAGTGGAATTACTGGTGAGTATGTTGGTGTGTAATGTTATAATACAATGTCCCACTGATTTGTGAAATGATTTAGTCATTCAGAAGTTAGATATTGAAAAAATATTGTATGAAATATTATTTTAGATCCTTGAAATAGACCGATGAATGAAAGTACTGTCTTCATGGAATTTGCATTTTAGCAGAGAACACAGACACTCACATAATAGGTAATAGGCATAGTACGTTAGAAGGTGAGAAGCACTTAATGGGAGAAAGGAAAGATAATAAGTTTAGAAGGATGGCGAGGACTGTTAAATGGGGCATGTTATAATTTAAATTCCATTGAAAATTTATTCAAGGAAGGCTAAAAGGAGATGAAGACCTTGGCTATGTAGATATTTACTGGAAGAAATTTTTGAGTAGAAGGAATAGTCATTGTAAAGTATGTTGTGCAAAGAAAGCCAGTGTAGCTCAGGGACTGATTATTCAGGAGATGAAATCAGAAAAGTAATGAAGTTTATGGTGGCACAGATCATATAACAACATGTAGGTCATCATAAGGACCTTGAGTTCTTACTGCAAATGAAGTCGGGTTTTTAGCAAATAAAAGACATGATCCAACTGATTCTAAAAAAAATACTCCTACTGTTATGTTGATAATATAGCCTGGAGAGGCCAGGATAGAAGTAGGGAGACCTGTCAGGAGCTCTTGCAATAATTCAGGTAAGAATTAATGGTGGTTTGGCTTAAGGTTTTAACATTGGATGTTGTAGAAAATGGCTGGATTTAGAATAACTGAAAGAAAGACAGATACAAAAGGATTTTCTAAAAGAGTGCATGTGGTATGTAAAGATAAAAAAATCTAAGTTAACTCCAAGATTTCTGGCGTGAGCAACTGGAATTTTAGTTGCCACCCCACTGTGCTTTCTTTTGAACAAATCTCATTTTCTAATAGATTCTTCAGCTTCTATTTACCACAGAGAGACAATTTTAAATTGAAGTCTTACCTCTTCTTTGTCTCCTCTCATTGAACTCGCTTATAATTGAGTTACCTAGGTTCTGTGTAAAGTTGCCAGCAGCCTTAAAAGGAATAGATAGCCAGAGCTTTTCTAAGAATAAATTCTAGAAGTCCCTGATATTGACAAATGAGAGTAAGAAAATTTGAGTAACAAGTTAGAAAGAATAGAAGGCTTCCTGAGGTATCTCAGAAATAAGAGCAATAGCACACATCTGGGAAAGGTAAGATGTCAAGGGCATGTTAGATAATCCTTTTGAGATAGCAGGGTCAGGAAAGGATGATGATAATGGCAAAGTAACCTAGGAATAGAGGCTTGTGGATGTTTCTGTAAGAACTCTGAAGGTGTTTTTAAGGGAAGACTGAGATTGCTAAACCTTCCTTCATATGCCATATCTAGATTAAATATAGTCTGAGAGCAATTAATAAACTAATGTAGACAAGCTAATTTTTTTAATTAAGCCACTGGACCCAAGTATCTTGATTCTGACATATCAGAATCTCTTGCCTTATTGGGCCATGATTCTTACTGTCAGGATAAGCACAAACTTTGATAAGGCTACTCTCCTATTGAAAAGCCTTCAGGGATCTTCATTATTATAGAATAAAGTAATTACTTCTTTAGTAAAATGGAAATCCTTCCCAGTCAAGAATTTCTCTTTCTTGTTAGCTACTATCTCCAATACTCCATATTGGCCAGGGTCAATTAAGAAACAAATAGTTCATTCATGCTTAGTCATGACAGAGAACCTAATAGAAGTGTCCAATGTACATTAGGTATCATAGTAAAGATAATTCAGGATAATAATTATATAAAACTTCATCACATGATAGAAACATTAATAAGAGTTCAAATACAAGAGCTAAGGCCTGATAAAGCACAATGTAATCTACAAATTAAAAATTAGATGAACAAAATTATCCATATCTATAAATTATGCTCAAATCACTAAAAGATACAGCCACACTCCTGTCCTGGGTAGCCTTTCTTTTTGCTTAATTTTATTAGATAATTATTTCTGTAAGAAAGAGTGTAAATTGATAATTGTGGATATCAATTTGTTTTGTTTTTAATGATAAAAATAGTAGGAAAAGGAATGATTATTTTGCTACCAAAAATTGGTCTTATAAAATCTGGGCCCTATAATTTAGTGGTTGCTAGTAAAGGAAAACTCTTAAGTGGAGAACAGGTGATTAGAAAGGAAGCAGTCTGTTTATGGTAACCAACATGCTTCAATTGATATTACTGCACTAAGGAGACCTTGGGACAGCAGGGCAGAGCATATTATGATCCCTACTTTACAACTGAAGGATCACGGACTTAGGACATTTGCAACTGGTACAGTGTCCCACAGACCAATAATAGTAGGCTAATTCAAGCCTCCTAAAATCAGACTATAGGAGTCTTCTTATGCAATTCAATTTAATCCAATCAAGTTGCCATGATTATCAGGTACTAAATTTGAAAGTTATGTGAAAATTATTTTTATCCTTTTGGAACTTATAATGTGCTTTGAGAAAAAAAACTATAAATTTAATAAGGTAACTCATAAATTCATTCTGAGACTAGAAATGTTTTTAAAATGTACAGCACTATATAGAAATAAAGGAAAAGCACTGTGATGCATGGATACTGAGAGATTACATGCAGTCAACAGTGTGCAGAAAACCATTTCTCAAAGAAAGATTTCTGTGATTTCCTATCAAGTCTTTTCCAAATAATTTATAAAACAGGGATTAAAACGCTGCTTGTAAGTACTTCCTCTGATATGTTGTCATATAAATGCATAGAAGAAAATGGTTTTTATATGAATCTGGAGAAGCACATGATTATTCCTTTTACTTGGTATTAGTACTTTACAATTTATAAATTAAGGACTAACTTAATCTCGACTTATGATGTGGCTGTACCTGACAAACTCACTATAAGATGAAAATATCCTGTATTGAAAGTGCATTTCCAGCTTGCGGTATTTTTAACATACATGACCTTATCTAGAAATCACCCCTTCTCATGTCTAGGAGCATAATAAATGGCTATCGCTTTGACCATTGTACAGTGGAAAAACTGTAAGTTGAACCATTATAAGTCAGGGACCATCTGCACATGGTATTTAGAAATCTCTTTAGAGTGTGGTGAAATTTCTTTGATATTTTAAGCTTTGAATGTCAGTTATTATACTCCTCAGGGCATCTGTGGCATAAATATAAAGCACTTTTGTTCTTCAGTATACAGGCATACACTTAGCATGTCCATGTATTTTGAAAACTCAAGTCCTCAATTAAGGAAATCAAAATCATTCTGTTTCCTCTTCTCTACTCTTTACCCCCCCAAATCACTCAAATATAATATTAGGAGAAAAGCTGATTATTTAGCATACTATAATATTCCTTGGAAATTGATATGAATTTGGACTTTGTCCTTTTCTAATGTTATTAAAAATTAGTATATGCTCATTTAGGGAGATGTAGAAATGGAGATTTTAAAAACGTTTATTTTTTTTAGAAGCTTCATCTCTGCCTCTACCTCCTTCAGTAACAGGTAACCCTACAAAGGAACCAGAGGTACGAAATAAATTGTATATTTAATAACACTGAGGATAATACTGCAGGTAAAAAGAAAATAAGAAAATACATGTCAGTATGATGGTAATAATTATTGATTGCTTACCTTTATTGGACTGTCAGCTAGGTATGAGCAGAGTGTCGGATGTTAGGCTATTTGGAACTGGTCTGGTTCAGGCTGACCTGGGCTCTTATGGGAATGATGGGGATGGAGTTGAAATTATTTCAAAGTGTGTATAAAACCAGAGCATTGTACCCCATAATTGCATTAATGTACACAGCAATGATTTAATTAAAAAAAAAAAAACCTTGTAGGAGGGTTGTTTTGAAAACAGAGTTAATTAATACTTGTGAGACTTCCCAGAAGCATCTGATAACACCTCCAAATTGTGTGTAAAGCCCATGACTGTGCTTCCCACGGGGCCTGCTGTCACTAGGACAGGATGGGGCCTGGCTTGCTGTGCTGGTCATTAATAAACTTACTTTTCTTGCTAAAATTTTACTAGTCTTTTCAATTATTTTGGTGAGTACCTTGAGCCGCCATGCCCCTCTAAACCCTTCAAGCAATATAGTGTTTGCTAAGGTTGTCATGTATATTGTCACTTTTGTTACTCACAATTTTTGGCTATCTCTACTTTATAGTGGAGAAAACTAAAGTTTAAATAAATTAAGTACAGGTTTGGTACCCATAGCACAGTTATATGGCACCAGCCATATACACCAAGGGTGGCGGGTTCGAACCCAGCCTGGGACAGCTAACAACAGCAACAAAAAAATAGCTGGGTTTTGAGGAGGGCACCTGCAGTCCCACCTATTTGGGAGGCTGAGGCAAGAGAATCGTTTAAGACCAAGAGTTGGAGGTTGCTGTAAGCTATGACATCACAGCACTCTACCATGTCTTTAAATAAATAAATTAATTAAGCAATATACCAGTATATATTTTGAGACAGACTTCTACTTATTTATTTAATATGAGATTAAAATTCAGATTTTTCTACTTCTAATATCTGATTTTCATGCTCTATACTTTATCACATCATAATATCTGAGTAATTACCTTTCTCATTATAAAATAAAATTTCAGAAATGAGCTTTATTTTTTGTAGAATGCTGGCACTCACATGAACTAATTGTAATTTTCTATCTGTTTCTTGACTCATTTTTGGCTAATAGAAATAATTTATTTCATGTTACTCTTATTAAGATATTAACAAAATGTACAGTCTTAGTTTAAAAGTATCATTTCAATATTAATTCATAGCAATTCTTTCTAATGTCTGCCTGTATTTAAGTTAAGTTTGTCTTTTGATCATATGTTTCAGATTTATCTTCCCTAAGGAAGCACATGTTATCCAGTAATATTACTGGAATCAAAGAGAAAAACAATTCAATCAGAAAATTTATGTTTAAAAATTGAGGTCCTACTCTAAAGTATCATACAAAACATTTCCATATATATATGTGTGTGTGTGTGTGTGTGTGTGTGTGTGTGTGTCACATGCCACTTCTGACACTTCTTGCCAGGGTCCAGGACTGGTCAGGTCTCAGGCCCAGCTTAACTAGATTCTGGACGCAGACCACTAAGTTACCTTGCTCAGGTTCAGTTTCTCTTAGGTGCCTGAGGGCTATCTACTTTAGCAGAAGAGAGAGAGAGAGAGAGTCTTCGAGAGAGTAAAGCAGTCTTCTTGGAAAGATAGATCTTAGTCTTTAGTAGAGCTTGGTAATCTTCAGTAGAGAGACGCCGTGCTGGCGTTCTGCAGACAGGAGAGGAGACAGAGTCAGAGTCAGAGTAAGCAGGAGAGGAGACAGAGTCAGAATGCACATGCTCCTCAACTGCCTTCTCCTCCAGCCTAAGATAAAGTTGATCTCATGCTTCTCAACACCACAGGTGTAGAGACTGCCAATTCACCACTGCTCTTTTCTCGTGAGCTCTCATGCTTGTTAGGAGTGCTAAATCCCTCTCTATGCCCTTTCCACCCAGGTGTTTCATTATTGAGCTACACAGATATTTCTTATAACTCTCACTCCTCCTAGCCATAGGCTATGTGGGCTGCAACATATCCTCCCTTTTTTACAGATAAACAAAATAATTTTTAATGTGGTAAGGGCAGTTCTTCCTGTTATCTAACCCTTTTCTTGCTAGGCAAAAGAATATGATAATTGTCAAAGTTCAGAATTCCAGGTATGGGATCTTTAAATGAGGCAGCCCAATACAGAAGTAAACTATTAGACACTGCTAGGGAAAAATGATGATTGTAATGTTAATTCCCTTAAAGGTCTTTTTAAACTGAGAAAACAAATTGAGAAATCTTTGCTGAGAGAATTTACCATTTAACTGTACAAACTTTCCTTTGATATTTACTTAACAAACAAAAGATAGCATAGGATTTTTATCTCACTATTCCAAAGACTTTGCTACTCTCAGGTCTAACAACTCTACCTTTCACAGGTCTCAAAAGACTGTTACTCATGGACTAACGGTTCTGCACTTCACAGTTCCTCTCAAAGGGTCTGTTACTCATGGTCCTTAGTGGTACCACACTTCACAATTCCTTAGCAGTGTTTCTCCTGCTTTCAAGTTGCTTTTCCAGTGGAATTTTTGCTAATTGATTCCAGATTCTTTTTTCAAATGGAGCGCCCTAGCACAAAGGTGATTTTAACTCTTACTATTCCCTCCCTTTGTTCTACACCTCTCATTCTTACAAAGGAGTCACTTGCTTCAGTGTCCCTTTCTCCTTTGGGCTGTGTCTCTAATTCTCCATAGCTGAACCCAGTAACAGTACACAGACGCTGATGGGAAGTGGGTACCCCTTCAACATACAGGATAACCAAATAGTCCACAAACATTTAATCTAATTATTCTCCATCATCATCCATTGGTCTGGTTTATTTCCTCAGTTTTATGGTGAGGCACCACAGGTCTAACCAAGCTGGTAGAGTGCTCCCATAGCATAGAATTGAATTATACTGTTTTCCAAGAATAGTTTAAAGTGAAAATATTAAAGAAACTGTTTTAACTTCTTTCATTTACCAATGGGTCTTGACTCTGGCCCAACTGATTTTCCCTACAACAAAGGTGTTCCATCTTTATCAAATTGAGAACGGCATTTGTTAGCACGGTGAGCCTTTTTTACACTTGGGACATACAACTGGAGGTTTACATGCTCTTTGTTCCTTTTCTTTAGCATTTAGTGTTCTTTTTCCTTTTAAACACTCCTTTCTCTTATGGCCTAGCTTCCCACATTCATGGCATTTGATGTTAACTGGGGGATTTACCCTCTGATCTGCTCAATTTGCATTGTCATGCCAATGTGGCATTTACCTGCTTCAACTATAAGATTCATCTGATCTCTCAGCAGTTTTTTTGTTGTTGTTTTTTTGTTTTGTAGAGACAGAGCCTCACTTTATCACCCTGGGTAGAGTGCCATGGCGTCACACTGCTCACAGCAACCTCCAGCTCTTGGGCTTAAGCGATTCTCTTGCCTCAGCCTCCCGAGTAGTTGGGACTACAGGCGCCCACCACAGCACCCGGCTATTTTTTTGTTTTGCAGTTCGGCCGAGGCCGGGCTTGAACCCGCCACCTTCACTATATGGGGCCGGCGCCCTACTCGCTGAGCCACAGGAGCCGCCCTGCACAATGTTTTAAATGTTCCCATCAATTTGTATAATGGATGATGATGAGAGACTGAACTGGAAAAAAAAACAAAAGACCTGCAGATAGGGATGGTACCGATACACAAGCTTTGCAGAACTAATTTGTATTACACATACCTAGTAGATGTTTTAAATTCTGGTGGTCCTTGGGGAAGTAGTATTTTGTTTTATTTAATAAAATGAAGTAGTATTTTGTTTTATTAAATAAAATGGAAATTATAGAAAGATACCTGAGAAACATAAACAGCACCCAGGAAATAGTAAGCAAAATCAGGGTGGTTTAGGAAAAAAAGGATTAGGATAATAGGTTCTCTCCTTTTACTGGAAAATGACATCCTAGAGAAAAAAAAGTGGCGTAGCCAAATTTAATATTGCACATGCTCCCATTATGTCCTTCAGTTTTATAGTTACTCTTCTTGTATTTGTTTGCATTTAGTTTCCTGGACCTTAGCATTATTTTCTTTACATTTATTTGATTTTGTTTTATAAAGCTTCCTAAATATATGACAAAATATCTTGTATTAAATTTGGAAAATTCTCGTTAATATTCTTTTCAATATTACTTCGGTCTCATTCCTTTACTTTCACCATTTTAGAACTAAATGAAAATATTTAAAAACATTTCAACTATCTTTATTTTTTCCTTATCTGTTTCTTATATTTTTCATATTTATTTCAGTCTGGATATTTTCCACTGACATTTATTTTAGCTTATCAATCTCTTCTCTTTAGCTGCTATGAAATGCATTTATTGAGTTTTAATCTTGGTTATTATATAATTTTACTTCTAGTGATTCCATTTGATTTTTTTATGCATTTCATTCTTCCTCTTTCTTCTTTAATGTAGTAATCACTCTTTTTCTTGAAAATATTAATCTATTGTTTTTAGAGGCCTACCTTACAACTTCAATATCTGTGTAACTTAAAGGTCTGATTCTATCATTTGATTGTTTTCTCTCCTTTTACTGCTTTCTGTTCTTCCTGGAAGTCCATGATTGATGCTGGACATTGTGGTTAACATACTGCAGAAATTCTGTAAGATCTTACCTTCCTCCATCTAAAGATCGATCTTAGCTTCTCCCAAGTATTTAGAATAGTTTTTCCCAAACTTAATCTTACTCCATGTTCTAGATTCACATCACTTTCTATCTAGTAAGCAACTTTAAATAAATGACCTCATTTAGGTACTAAATAATAAAGCTGTTTTGTTCAGTCCTGGCTGCTGTCTTAGCTGCTCCAGTCCTGCTGATCCCATCTTTATCTCGTGTGTTTTACATCCTCATTCCCAACTCTGGTTCATTCCCTCTTGCACCGGTTTGTGAAAGTAGATCAATTTATTATCTTTCTGTTTTGTGGGGTTTTTAATGAAAAATACATTTTTTATGATTTGTCATAATTGTGTCCCTACCCCAAGATTTATGTGCCATACATTGGCATCCATACATTGTGCCCATTAAATGAGAGCATACCCATATTTTGTGTTGTAAGAAAATTCCTTACTATAGTCTCCTATTTACTAATTTTCTCTTTGACAATTTATAGTGAAGGAGCAAAGAAAATTTCACCCCAATATATGAGTCTTTGCTTTAAAGCATATTTTGGATTGAAGGCCATTCAAAGTCAAGAAATAGTGCAGGGAGCTTTCCCTTTATCTGCATAAACTGGACTGGCCTAATCAGAAAGGACAACTGACTCTCCTTCTCTTTCTCCTATTGTCTCAAAATATTTCAGGAATGAGGGTTGGGAACATAGAGGGACTAGGTCCAAATCATTTGAGTCACAAAACCCTATCTCCTAGCTTAATCTATAAATAAATCTATTTCTCCCCCTTCCATTTGTCCTCCCTAGCAACCTCCCTAGCAATTTTTTTATGCCTTATATTCCTCACCCCACCCCCCAATCAGGACTGAGAAAGGACATAGAGAAAGTGACTTCCAGGGGGATGGAAGGAAAGCCTGGCCTGCTGAATAGGGAAGTCTCACTACTTGTGAGGTAGTATTCGCTACTCAGCTACTCTCAGCCAAAAGAAGGCGGAGAATGTGAAAATGAAGTAACTTAAGTAACCAATGACGAATAGAAAAAGACAATAATCAATGAACAATAGGAAAGGGCAATAACGCCCAGAGAAAAAAAAGAGTCCAATGAAAGAATTGCAACAAATTTCAAATGGAGAGAAAGAACATATTTTTATACCACTGCATTGCCTTTGAGTCTCTGTCTCTCTTACCTCTTCTCATTTACAAGAGACACCCATTTCCAACTCTCTTTGGAAGTGCTCTAAACCTTCTCTTCGTTGTACTGAAACTTGTGCAGGTTATTTTACTTCCTATTCATACAACTTTTGCTGCTCTAGTTTTATTTTTGATTTCCACCTACATTTGCTTTCGATTCCAGCTGTGACTTGCTTGAACCGAGTAATTAAACCAGGTCAACTGGGTTCCAGTAACCAGGACCCACACCCCTCAACATGAACACCATCAGAAAGCTGGGTTATTACTCTGGGATTTCTCTTCATGCACACAGTGAATAAGTCCTTTCTCTTATTAATCTGCCTTAATTGTTATTTGATTTTTTAGCGAAATTTCACAGAAAAAGGCAACTTTCCCCTTAGCCATACACTAGTTTTACTTGGAATTCCTCTGTATTTTGTATTTCTTTCAATAAAATTAATATATTATTTTCAAGGTTTATAACAGTTTTTCTAATTTATTTATATTTCATTTGTTTTTAATATTATATTATGCATATATATGATATATATAAAAGTTGGCTAGAATGTCTTATAAGAAAGTACATTTTCTCTGAAGTGAATTTCTAATCAGTTGTTAATTTTAGAGGCTGTCTTTCTTACCGTTAAACCTTTAAATGAAAAATTTTGTATGTAATTTTCCACCTACTGACACTCTCCCTTTTGTTTAAGGATCAGCTATAATATAGACTCCTTTGTGGAACCATCTTTAGTGCCTCATGTCTAAAGTAATGATTAATTTCTCTATCAGCCCGCAATACTTTGCTTAATGTTATAAACCTATAGAATATAACAAAATATGTTTGTGCTTCCCAAATTGGATTCAGAGCTCTTTAGAGTAAGATTTGGGGGCCATATTATATACATTTTCTTTTTATCTAGTGGTTAAGTAAAGCATAAAACCAATGTAATTTTTAGATAATAATAATTGTGATTACGTTTATTTATTGATTTAAAATATAGGCTTAGAGTCCAAGAAGATAGTTATTTGCATTAGAGATAAGATATATCGTTTCTTGTTTTTTTGAGATCAAAGTTTTCTGGAAATAAGATCTAAACCTTTTTTCATCTTTTTTTCTTTAAAAGAAACTTTCCCAATATTTTTTTTCTTTTGGTTTCAAAATTGATATGAAACATTGCTGTTTACTGCTGAGAGAAGTGTTTTGAGGTATAAGTTATTAAATTTCTAGAAATGGATTTTACTACCTTTAAAGTCAAGTGTCCTAGGCAAAGAATTCTCACTTTTGTAGGTGCTATAAAAAAATTATGTGGAAATAATTTATGAGTAACAAGTGAGTAACAATTTCCTGCATATACAGACTGGCCAGAAGTCAATGTCATCTATGCTGACATATTTCATTCCTCATTTGAAATGGCAAATTTTAAAATACAGTGATACCTAACAACCAAAACTTAATCTGTTCCAGAACCCCATTCAAGTTAGAAATAGTTAGAATTGCAAGACAATTTTTTTCCTTTGAAACTAATACAAACAGTATTAATCCATTCCTGGGTCCGACAAACTCAAATTTTTCAAATGATTTTAACAGTAAATACACTAGATTTTAAGGTAAAATATTAACAAATAATGTTTGAATAAAATATACATTAACAAAATTAAAAATAATAAAATGTAAAGGTCTGTTTCATCAGAATTAACCACATGGTTTGAAACATACCCCTCACTGTTCGCAACCCCTTAAACTCCTTTACAAACTTTTCTGCTACTTTCAAATTAGAACTGGCAGCCTCTCCGTGCACAACAAGATTGCGAATCCTACGGTGCATCTTAGCAGGGTACTGGCGAAACTTATTAAAGGTAGAGTATTAATGTCTTTATATAGTGATCAAGGAAATGCCATGAAGGATATCTGTAACAGTATGATCAAAATATTTCTGAATGTATATGAATCG
>CAUYON010075656.1:0-13011 GCA_963573935.1 Arctocebus calabarensis
TTATTTAGCTTCCATGTTTTTGTATGAGTTTGCAGATTCTTGTTATTGTTGAGTTCAACCTTTATTCTATTGTGGTCCGAGAAGATGGAAGGAATAATTTCTATTATTTTAAATTTACTGAGGTTAGACTTGTGACCTAAGATGTGATCAATTTTGGAGTATGTTCCATGGGGTGCTGAGAAGAATGTGTATTCAATTTTATTAGGATGAAATGTTCTGTAGATGTCTGTTAAGTCCAGATGTTGAATGGTTAAGTTTAAACCTAAAATTTCTTTACTTAGCTTCTTCTTAGAAGATCTATCCAAAACTGATAGAGGAGTATTAAATTCTCCAACTACTATGGTGCTGGAGGAAATCATGTTACTCATGTCTATTAGAGTTTTTCTTATAAATTCTGGTGCATTCTGGTTGGGTTCGTAAATATTAATATTTGAAATATCATCATATTGAGTATGATGTTGGTAGTAATTTTAATTCATCTAAAAAAGAAAGTGTTGGTTTTTTTTTTAATGTACCTGGCTGAGTCCAAAATTTAACCAAATAAAGAAAAAGAAATATTAAGAAAGACTGGCAAATTCTCTCAAAATCAAATTCCTGATGTCTTAAAAAATTGAATACCTTTGGACTAAAAGCAGATTTTTTGATCTTTCATTGTAAAGTGAACATGTCTATGAGTGTTGCTAACCTAACTTCAAACAGAACAGAAATCAGTTACATAGTACTGGGCTAGTTTGTAATGGCTTTTTGTTTGAAATATTATTGATTCTATCTGTGTTCTGTTTTTCAGAAGTCAAGAAAATAATTTTCTGTCTTTTGAGCTATTTGTAGCTCTTCAATCAATGTATGTACTTATGAACAGAATTTGAAACATGTATGTTTTCTCTCTCTTGATTTCTCCAGAATTTGAAAGCCATTTGTATGTATTCTTAATTTCTGACAATACAGTTATTTGCATAAGTTCAATAATAATCTGTTTTGTTCTACAGGACATGAGAAAGATGATTATTTTTTTACCAAGGCTTTGTCTGGAAAAGCATTTCTAGAGGTGTCCAGACTGCGTTAAAGAATGCAGGTTGACTTCCTCAGGCCTATAAGAAAAGCCCTTTTGAAAACTGACCAGATACCCATCAGTGACATTTCCTGATCTGTGGTAAGTAACGAAGGTCGCTTGCTGATGGGTCTGGGAATTGAAAATGTGCTTGGGGAACCTCAAGAGAAGAGAAATTTACCCAATGTGCATACAGGTATCTAATGGCACAGATGAAACCTGGGCTTATGAAAGGCTTTCTAGAAAGTCCATCCTGAGATTCCTTATAAAAGGTTCCAGCAAAACCAATTTTGAAGGAAAGGAGAGCCTAGATGGCTAATAATTAATTATTCTTACTGCACTTTATGCAAATAATCAGACCCAGTATAGTGAAGGTACAGTTTATTTTGGGAAGTACATTGGTTCTGCCATACTTTGTCTTTAGTAAAGAGAGAAATTAGAGAGAGAAAAATGATTCAAAGAGAAAAGAGGTTGTGGCCCACATGTATTTAGATCCCAGCCTTGTCTGTACTGTAAACTCATAAAATGAGATGTAACTGTTTTACTAAATTGATCTGCTAAATGGAACTAAGAGACTGGTCAAAGAGTATAGAATTATATACAGTAGTTATATTTACTCTGAAGCCTTAAGACTCAACAAAGGTCACCTGTTGGCTACACTGGAAAAATTTGTGCAGTACTAGTTGTTATCTACTGTGTCTATATAGATACCTCAGGAAGAATTAAAACCTAAAATGAGAATTTCCCAGTAAATGGTGTAATTATAACACTGCATCCTACTGCGCCTAATCCGTATACTTTGCTAAGCCTGCTGCCAGCAGAAGCCAAGTAGCCCACTTTCCTGGACTTAATGGATGCCTTTTCAGTATAAGGCTGGCTCTGGGAAGCCTGAAGCTGTTTGCTTTCCAGTGGGAGAGACCTGACATGGAAACTGCGATCCAGTACACCTGGACCAGGTTGCCACAGGGGTTCAAAACACCCACAATTTTTGGAGAAGCGGTGGCTGGTGACCTCCAGAAATTCCTGGGTGAGGAATTAGAATGTGTGCTGCACTGATATGTCGATGACCTCATTTTAGATCACCCTACCCAGGAGGGCTGCACCTGAGGCATGAACTGTCTTTTATGACATTTAGAGGTATGTAGCCACATAGTGTCAAAACGAAAGGCTCAGATATGCCAGCGGCAAATACATTATCTAGGATTTACTGTTCAGCAGGGGGATAGGACTCTAGAATGGAAGAGAGGAGCATGGAACAGAGGCAGGTCATTAATCACCTCCCCACCACCAAGAGCATAAAGCAAGTTCAGGATTTTCTAGGCGCAGTCAGCTTTTGTCCTCTTTGAATCTCCAACTTCAAAGTCTTGGCTAAACCCTTGTATGAGGCAACTAGAGGACAGGAAGGAGAGCCCTTAGAATGGGGAGGAGAACAGGAACATGCCTTCTCCCAGCTAAAAGTGAGGCTGATAAATGCAACTACATTGAGGCTACCAGACTTGGCCATTCCCTTCACTCTGTTAATCTCAGTGAGAGGAAAGATGTCTGTGGGTGTGTTAACTCAGCTGGTTGGGTCCTAGCCAAGGCCTGTAGCTTACCTCTCTAAGCAGTTAAATGGAGTAGCAAAAGGATGGCCTTCATGTTTATGGGCTCTAGACGCTACAGCTCTCCTTGTGCAAGAAGCTGAGAAGCTGACTCTAGGGCAGGATCTCAGAGTGAAAGTACCCCACTCTGTGGTCACTTTAATGGACACTAAAGGACATTTTTTGGCTCTCTAATGTGAGAAAACTCTGAACCAAGCCATGTTCCTTCCAGTCAGTGGAAGAGAGACTAAGCATGACTGTACTGAAGTTATAGACAATGTGTATTCTAATAGACTTTACTTGCGTGACCAGCTTTGGACAGATGCAGACTGGGACTTGTATATAGATGGAAGCAGTTACGTGATGGTGCAAGGTGAGCGGCAGGCTAGATATGCAGTCACCTTAACAAAGACTACAGAGGCTAAGCTCCTACCCCAAGGACATCAGCTCAGAAGACTGAGTTAATTGCCTTAACCCGAGCCTTAGAACTAAATCAAGGCAAAAATGTGAATGCTTTTCTGACTTTCCAAGTATTCAGGGCATCGTACAAGGAGAAGGGACTATTAAATTCTAGGGGAAAGGACATTAAGTTTCAGCAGGAGATACTTCAGTTGCTAGAGGCAGTATGAAAACCCCAGAAGATGGCAGTGATGCACTGTCGTGGACATCAAGGAGATACTTCCTCTATCACTAAAGGGAACATTGAAGTCAGTACAGAGGAAAAAGGGGCTGCATCCAAACCATACCAGGTGTCACAAGTGGCTCCACTCATCCCATAGGTTCCGGAGATGACCTTGTCTACTCCCAGGAGGAGAAAGAATGGTTGGCAGTGGAGGGGAGCCAGGAAGCATAGGGAGGATGGATAAAGATGCCAGATGGATGAGTAGCAGTCCCCCAGGTTCTAGGTGCCACAGTGGCGACAGGAGTATTTGATGAAGTTGCCGGGCCGGTACTTCTACATCTCCCACCTGGCAGCCCTGGTCAAAATTGTCAGTCTACAATGTGTCACTTACAGCAAGTCTGACAAGCACCAAGGACTGATGGTACCCCCAGGAATCCAGTGGTATGGAACAATGCCCTTTGAGGACTTCCAGGTAGACTTTACTGAAATGCCTAGGTTTAGAGGGAACAAGTACTTGCTGGTGATGGTCTATCAGACATGGAATAGGTAAAAGCCTTCCCCACCAGGATGAAAAGGACTCTAGAAGTAGTAAAATTATTTCCCAGAGGAAGCATCCCATGGTTTAGGTTGCCACTCTGGTTTAAATTTGACAGTGGGCTAGCCTTCATGCCAGAACTATTGCAAATAGTAAGTTAAAGTTTTGAATAACTTATAGGCCTCAAAGCTTAGACAGAGTAAGTGCATGAATAGGATCATAAGAGCAGAAATTGGTAAACTCTGCCAGGAAGCAAAGCTTAATTGAATATAGGCTTGCCACTAGTGTTATTCAAAGAGGCCTCTGTCAATCAATCCTCTGCAATTTAGTAGGAACTCCTAAAAAAACTGGGAAGAACTGAACTGAATAGACAAAAACCCAAGAATAGGAAGGAAAATTAACTGTGTTCTGTTTAACCTTTTGTGTTTGTACATCCTTTCACTCTGGAGGATCAAGCAGACCAAGTATAGGTCTAAAATCAGAAACTGGTCCCCCTGAGACCAAAGTAGAAAGGACTTTCCACCATCATCCTGACCACATGCACAGCAGTGAAGGTGGATGGAATCCTCACCTGGAGTCATCACAGATGGCTGGATAGGACTTCAGTGGCCCTTGGGAAGTAAAGGAAAGTTTTAGGACAATCAATATGCCCTGGTCCAGCCACATACTGGGAACTGGCTGGTCAACACACAGCTGAAGACTGAGGAAACTCCTCAAGGGACTTGTTTTAATTGGAATTTTGGACTTTGGGAAAAGGGGGGATGATGTCACAGGGAAAAGTAAAAACTTGTATGCATATTAGCTCACCACCATGGTACATTAAGGCCTGAGTAGAGAATCCAAGAGGTCACAGTCCCTAAGACCTCAGTGCTAAAATGTAAGTAATATCAGCACCTGCAGAAACAAGCTGATAATTGAGACCCCAAATTAAGATATATTGGAGTCACAAAAGGGGGAAATGAGAGAGGATACCCGAGAAGGGTCAGATCTGGGAGAACAGGTCTTGTCAAGGAGAGCACAAGGATATATTTGCAGGGTCCTCTCCATGGTGACTCAGCCCTTAGGAATTTGTAAACTTAACTTCCTGGAAATTGGAAGCTTCCAAGTTCTGTGAAATAATGTAGTTAGGTGGGGGCTGGAATAGCATCTCCCACTTGATTCAAACTGGCCAATGAGAAGGGTACCTGTGGGGTGGAACTTTTTGACTGTTGATATAAAGGGAAAGATCAAGCCAGACAGGGAGTGAAGCCATTTGGAATTCTTCTATGCCTTAAGCTACCAGCTAGTGAATAAAGCCCTTCCTCGTATAAACGTGGTGTTTGGGTGCTCTTTTTCTCCATTGGGTCTCGTCTTCCTGTAACAACATAGAATTCTCATTTAGTGCGTTAAAAATGTATAGGAAATATTATCAAATTTGAAATGGTTGTTAATTTTCAGTGAATCATGTTTATGTATTTATGTTCCAATATTATAAAATATTGGTCTGTCTTAGTTTATATTATCAGTAATAATTTTAATTTATCTCAGAAAGTGTTTTTTGTAACTGGTTGAGTCCAAAGTTTGTCCTCAAGAGAAATTATTAGGAAAGGCTGGGGAATTCTCTCAAATGCAAATTTATAATCTCTTTGGAAACTAAATACCATTGGGCTAAACTCAAACTTCTAGGGCAATAATTAGAAAGCTAACATGTCCATGAGTATTGCTGACCTAACTTCAAACAGAACAGAAACCAGTTACATGGAAATGAGCTGAATTTTTATGGCTTAAAAAAAAAATTGGTGATTCTTTCTGTGTTCTGTTTTCCAGAAGTCAAGAAAACCATTTTCTGTTTCTTGAGCTATTTATAGCTTTCAGGAATGTATGTATTTATGGGCAGAATTTGCAACATATATTTTTTTATCTCTTCTTGATTTCTCTGGAATGTGAAAGCCATTTTTAATCATTCTTAATTTCTGACAATATAGTTACTTGCATAAGTTCAAAAAGAATCTGTTTTGTTCTACAAAACAGGACAAAGGCACTGGTTATATTACCAAGACTTTGACTGAAAGAGCATTTTCAGAGGTGTCCAGACTGCATTAAGGAATTAAGGTTGACTTTCTAAAGTCAATAATAAAAGCTATTAGAAAGACTGGCTGAATACCTCACCAATAACTTTTCCTGATCTGCTGTGTGTAAAGAAGGTCACTTACTGACAGATCGAAGAATCACAGTATGCTTGGGGAACCTCAAGAGAAGAGGAATTTACCCAATGAATACAGGTGTCTAATGGTGCAGATGAAACCTGGGCTCGTGGAAGACTCTCAAGTCAACCTGAAATTACATATAAAAGGTTCTGGCAAAGCCAATTTTAAAGAAAATCCCAGATGGCTAATCATTGTTCTTGCTGCACTTTATGCAAAAAGACAGACCCAGTATACTGAAAGTACAGTTTATTTTGGCAATTGAATTAGTTCTGCTATTATTTGTTTTTAGTAAATGAGAAATTAGAGAGAGAGAAATGGTTCAAAAACAGGAAAAAAAAATATGGCCCACCTGTATTAGATTCCAGCCTTGTCTTCAGTGCCAACTCATAGAATCAGACATTCCTGTTTTACTAAACTGATTTGTCAAATGTAACTAGGAGACTGGCCAAAGAATATAGACATATGTACAGAAGTTATATTTGCTCTGAAGCCTTAAGGCTCAAGCAAGGTGTTGGCCACACTGGTAAAATTTGTGTAGTATTAAACATTATCTGTGTTTACACAAATGCCTCAGGAAATATTGGAACCTGAATGTGAAAATCCCCAGTAAATGGTATGATTGTAACATGGCTTCTTAAGTGGCCCCACACTCAGCTGATGTTCAGAAATATTAACTTGAATTGTTGACTTGTGCAGAACTTTGGATCACTATTGTAGGGACTCCTTTTTGTTATTGTTGTTGGGGATTCATTGAGGGTATAAAAAACCAGGTTACACTGATTAAATTTGTTAAGTAAATTCCCTCTTAAAATTGTGTTTTTCCCCCAAAAGGTGTGTCACACACAGAGACAAAATTAGGTATTATCTTAAGAATTGTTCTAAGTATGTACATAGAAATATTAATGTTCTCATTGTGTGAACCTTAGACTCAAAATCAAGAACTTGTAGGTATTTGTAGGTAACTTCTAAATAGTTTCAGTCTCTTATACTGAACCCAAACTTGACTTTTTCCTGTCAATGTAAGGGATTCGGAAAGCCACAAATGTATGCAAGATAGCTGAGGTCATGGAAAAGCCAGATGAAATCCCTGATAATTTCTGTGAAAGACTGTGTGAAACATACAGACTGGTCAAACCATTGCATTAAGTTACAAAGGAGGGACAGAATGAACTAATTGTGTAGAAATCCATGTAGCCAAAAGCCTTCAAGAAGCTAAAGGAAAAAGTGTGGGCAGTCCAAGTGCTAGGCCTCCCCAACATGGCCAAGCCTTTTGAACTGTACATATCAGGGAAAAAATTAGAACAGGTAAGGGAATGCTCACCTAGAATGTAGTATCCTAGGAAAAAACCAATTGCTTATCTCTCTAAGCAACTTGACAGAGTCTCAAAAGCATGTCCCCCATGCCTAACAACTCTTGCAGCCACTGCCATGCTGATGCAAGAGACTGATAAGTTGATTTTGGGACAAAACTTAAGAGTCTGGGTACCACATACAGTGGTCAGTCTTATGAACACCAAGGGTTATCATTGGTTGACCAACTCATGCCTCACTGAATATCAAAGCTTACTGTGTAAATATCCGAGGTTGTTATAGAGGTTGTATGCATGAGGCCATTCACTTAGGAGAGAGCAAAAGGAAAATTAGGAGGCTTCTGGAGAGAAGCTTTTACATTCCCCTGTTGGCCACCCTTGCCAAGAAAGTCAGCCAGCATTGTGCAGCATGCAACCATCTAATGCTATACTGGGACCATACCTTCCACCTGAAATTCAGTCCTACAGGGAAGCCCCTTTTAAAGATTTGCAAATGGAACATACTGAGTTGTTCAGATGTAAAGGAAAGTGGTGCTCACTAGTTCTGGTCTGCAAGTATGTGGAATAGGTGGAAGTCTTCCCTGCCATGATAAAGAGGACTCCTGAAGTCATAAAAGTGTTGCCCAGAGAAATCATCCCAAGGTTTAACTTTCCAATCTGGTTTAAATTTGACAGGACAATGGGCTAGCCTTCATAACAGAAATAGTGCAAATGACAGCAAAAGCTTTGAATGTCACCCGGAAACTGTTTGTAGCACATAGGTCTCAAAGCTCAGGTAGGGTAGAGGGCATGAACAGGGCCATAAGAACAAGAATTGATAACTCTGCCAGGAAGCAAAGCTTAGTGGGATACTGGTCTTGTTCAAGCAAGCCTACATCACTCCTCTGCAATTTAGCAGGGACTCCTAAAAGAACTGGGAGAGACTGAATTAAACAGGTGGTTAGAATTCCTAGGATGAGTAGCAAGGAAAATCTCCACTTGGATAATTAATTATGTTCTGTTTAGTCTTTTGTGTCTGTACAGACTTTCTCTTTGCAAGATCAAGTAGATCAAGTCTAGGTCAAGGATCAGAGCTCAGTCCCTCCTCAAATCAACATAGAAGGGACTCTACACCATCATCCTGACCACCTCCACAGCAGCAAAGGTGAAAGGAATCCTTGCTTGGATTCATCACAGATGGCTGAAGAGAGCTTCACTGTTTCATAGGAAACAAAGGTAACTTCTAAGATAGTCAACATGCCCTGCTACAGCCACATATTGGGAAGTGGCTGTTCAACTCTTGGCTGAAACCTGAGGAAACTTCTCATGGGACTTGTCTTAATTGGACTTTGGCCTTTGTGAAAAGGGGAGGAAGTATATGATTTGTGCATCCACACCACTAAGATAGTACAAAAGGTGACTCCTTTATAGCTTTTATGAATGCAAAGGCACTTGGAGCTTGCACTCATAATCGGACATAGTACTCACTATGTGACACAATGGAAAGTGAAAACTCATATATATAATAACCCCCACTTCCACGACAGTACAATTAAGGCCTGTATAGAGAACCCAAGAGAAGAACCCAAGAGGAAATCTGAATTCTGTTCCAGACCAGGGAAATAGGAAAGCCCAGCCAAGTGACTCCGAAATTTGATGCCTGTGATGCTATGCAAAAGTGCTGCAATGGAAGAAGCTAGGAAAGAAACAATAGGACAAATAAGAAATAACTCTGTGCCTTAGACTTTGTAGAAAAGTAGTGTAAGTCAAACGTGAAAGGTGAAAATGCATGCTAGAGAGCACCCATGACAGTGAGAACTACATCAAAAGAAATGTGCTTAAAAGAAGCAGTGAAAACAGATTACTCTATAGAGTTAGTGTAACCCTTGGAACCAGTCTTGCAAATTAATATTGGCTCCTGCAGAAGCAATCTGATATTGAGACCCCAAATTAAAAATAGTTGTGGAGTCTCAAAAGGGGGGAATGAAAGAGTATACTCAGGAAGGGTGAGGTCTAGGAAAACAGAGGTCTTTCTAGGAGACCCCAAGGATATACCTGCAGGTTCTTCTCCATGGTGACTCAGCTCTTAGGCATTTGTAGATTTAATTTCCTGGAACCTGAAAATTTCAGCTTCTGTGAAATCCTGTAGTTCTGGGGGGGGGGGGATGAAACAGCTTCTCTGACCTGATTCAACCTGACCAATGAAAAAGCTATCCATAGGCCCCCTCCCCTCCAGCCAGGGAAGCTGCAGGTGAGTGACTGGCACTGTGCCCTGAGCTTGCTGGGCTTCCACAGGCCTACCATCTACTAGAAATTCTGATGACAACCGCCAGGCCTCTGCAGGTCTGCCCCCAACCAGGAACTCCTCCCCTGACGACCACGTGGACCTCCTCTTGGCACCCGCAGGGGCCCCTGCAGGCCGGCCCCTGGCCACTAAATCCCTTGGCGACCATATGGCACCATGCCCAAGCTTACAGGGCTTCTGCAGGCCTGCCTTCTGCCAGGAACTCTACCTGCAACTGCCACGCCTCTGCAGGGCAGCCCACAGCCAGAAATGCTACCAGCAACTGCCTGGCCCTATGCCCGTGCTTGCCGTGCTTCCGCTTGTCTGCCGTCTGCTAGAGAATCTGCCGGTGACAGCCAGGCCTCTGCAGGTCTGCCCCCAGCCAGGAACTTCCCTGGCGACCACACAGGCCTCTGCCTGGCACCCGCAGGGCCCCTGCAAGTCCGCCCCTGGCGAGTAAATCCCCTGGAGACCTTGCAGCTCTGCACCAGAGCTTGCAGGACTTCTGCAGGCCTGCTGTCTGCCAGGAACTCTGCCTGCTACCGCCAGGCCTCTGCAGGGTGGCCCACAGCCAGAAACGCTCCCAGCAACTGTCTGACCCTACACCTATGCTTGTCAGGCTTCCGCAGGTCCACCATCTGCTAGAAACTCTACTGGCAACCATCAATCCTCTTCAGTTCTTCCCCCAGCCAGGAACTCCCCTGGGGACCATGCAGGCCACTGCCTGGCACGCGCAGGGCCCCTGCAGGTCCGCCCCTGGTGAGTAAATCCCCTGGCGACCATGTGGCTCCACGCCCAAGCTTGCAGGGCTTCTGCAGGCCTGCCTTCTGCCAGGAATTCTGACTGCAACTGCCAGGCCTCTGCAGGGTGGCCCACGGCCAGAAAAGCTCCCGGCAACTGCCTGGCCCTACGCCCATGCTTGCCAAGCTTCCGCAGGTCCGCCATCTGCTAGAGAATCTGCTGGCGACTGCCAGGCCTCTGCAGGTCTGCCCCTAGCCAGGAATTTCCCTGGCGACCACGCAGGCCTCTGCCTGGTACCCACAGGGCCCCTGCAGGTCTTCCCCTGCTGAGTAAATCCCCTGGAGACCTTGCAGCTCCTTGCCTGAGCTTGCAGGACTTCTGCAGGCCTGCCTTCTGCTAAGAAATCTGCCTGCAACCACCAGGACTCTGCAGGGTGGCCCACGACCAGAAATGCTCTCAGCATGTGCCTGGCCCTATGCCCATGCTTGCTGGGCCTCTGCAGGTCCACTGTGTGCTAGAGACTCTACCGTCAACCACTAGCCCTCTTCAGTTCTGCCCCAAGCCAAACTCCCCCGGGGACAATGTAGGCCTCTGCCTGGCACCTGCAGGGCCCCTGCAGGTTGGCCCCTGGTGAGTAAGTCCCCTGGCGACCATGCGGCTCCACGCTCAAGCTTGCAGGGCTTCCACAGACCTGCATTCTGCCAGGAATTCTGACTGCAACCGCCAGGCCTCTGCAGGGTGGCCCACGGTCAGAAACGTTCCCGGCAATGGCCTGGTCCTACGCCCATTCTTGCTGGGCTTCCACAGGTCCGCTGTCTGCTAGAGACTCTGCCAGCAACCGCCAGGCCTCTGCAGGTCTGCCCCCAGCCAGGAACTCACCTGGCAACCAAGCAGGCCTCTGCCTGGCACCTGCAGGAAACCTGAAGGTCCGCCCCTGGTGAGTAAATCCCCAGGTGACCATGCAGTCCCGTGCCCGAGCTTGCATGCCTGCCTTCTGCCAGTAACTTCAACTGCAACCGCAGGCATCTGCAGGCTGTCCCCGGGCAAGGAACTCCCCTGGCAACCACCTGGCCCTGCACCCCATGCTTGCCGGACTTCTGTAGGCCTGCTGTCTGCTACATATTCTTCCGGCAAAATCCAGGCTTCCATAGGTCTGCCCCCAGCCAGGAACTCCCCCAGAGATTGCACGGGCCTCTGCCTGGCACCCCCGGGGCCTCTGCAGGCCAGCCTTCTGCCAGGGACTCCGCTGGCGACTGCCAGGCCTCTGCAGGCCTGCCCATAGGCAGGAACTACCCCGGCGACTGCCTGGCCCTGCATCCCACACTTTCCGGATTTCTGTAGAGTCTGCTTTGTGCCAGGGACTCCACCTGTGACTGCCAGGACCCCAGCCAGGGTCACTCCCAGCAGCTGTGCGGGCCTCTGCAGGCCAGCCTTCTTCCAGGGACCCCACTGGTGACTGCCAGGCATCTCTGCAGGACCACTGCCAGCCAAATACTTTCTGGACAACCGCATAGCCCTGCGCCCACCACTTGAAGGGCCAGATGCAATGGTGAAAAACAACCATGGGGTGGGATCAATGGAAAAACTATGGCAACACGAATAATCAGAGTAGACCAACCCCTCTAAGTAACAACAAGGCAGACACAGCACAAGATCTCTTGCATAGGCAAAAGGCTGAGATATCTGAAATTGAATTCAGAATCTGGATTGCAAATAAGATCAGCAGAATGGAGGAAAAGATGGAATTAGAATTTCAAGCAGTAATTCAAAAGATGACCCAAAAGATGTCTCAAGAATTCAACGAATTCAACGACGAAATGACCAAAGATTATGATACACTGAGACAAGAAGTCGCAAACCTTAAAGATCTGAGAAATTCGGTAGAATCCCTCAGTAACAGAATGGAGTAAGAGGAAGAAAGGATTTCTGACATGGAAAGCAAAGTTTTCGAACAATCTCAAACCTCCAAAGAGCAAGAGAAATGGAAGGCAAAAGCAGATCACTTTCTCAGAGAGCTCTTGAATAACTTGAAGAAAATGAATATTCACCTCATAGGGTCCCCGAAAGCGATGAAGCAGCACAAGACACAGAATCCATTATTCATGAGATTATGAAAGAGAACTTTCCAGACATGCCAAGAGATTCTGAGATTCAGATAGCAAACAGTTTCAGAATCCCAGCTCGACTCAACCCAAATAAGACATCCCCCAGGCACATCATAATAAAGTTCATTAAAGTAAATATGAAGGAGAAAATATTGAAAGCAGCCAGATGCAAGAAATTGATAATCTACAAGGGGAAGAATATTAGAATAAATGCAGATCTCTCTGATCAAACTTTTCAAGTGAGAAGAGAATGGTCATCAGCTTTTAATCTCCTAAAACAAAATAACCCTCAACACAGGATCTTGTATCCAGGTAAACTGAGCTTCATTTATGGAGAAATTAAATACTTTAACGACATTCACATGTTGAAGAAATTTGCCATAACTAAACCAGCTCTCCAGGATATTCTCAGGCCTATAATGACCAGCGTAATCCCCCAACGCAAAAGTAAACTCATCCAGAAACTTTTTATCAAAGACAAACTCACACAGTGACAAAAGGATTAAAAATGTCCACTAGATCGTCTCAAGATTTATCATTGGTTTCAATTAATGTGAATGGTTTAAACTGTCCTCTAAAGAGGCATAGGTTGGCTGACTGGATACAAAAACTCAGGCCAGA
>CAUYON010075659.1:0-10783 GCA_963573935.1 Arctocebus calabarensis
AAAAAAAAAAAAAAAAAAATTTAATTAATTAATTAAAAATACTAGAATGGCTCGGCGCCTGTGGCTCAACGGGCTAAGGCGCCAGCCACGTACACCTGAGCTGGCGGGTTCAAATCCAGCCCCAGCGCCCGCCAAACAACAATGACGGCTGCAACCAAAAAAAAAAAATGGCCGGGCGTTGTGGCGGGCGCCTGTAGTCCCAGCTACTTGGGAGGCAGAGGCAGGAGACTCGCTTGAGCCCAGGAACTGGAGGTTGCTGTGAGCTGTCATGCTACGGCACTCTATCCAGAGTGACAGCTTGAGGCTCTGTCTCAAAAAAAAATAAATAAATAAAAATAAAAATAAAAATACTAGAATGGAAATAAAAAAATAAATTTAGCTATTTATAGTAATTTCCTATTTTACCATTTTTTAAACTATTAATTTTCTTTGCAGTAAAATTTTTTAGTTCAGAGCATTAAGCAATCAGCAAGATAGCTATTCAAGCCATCTCCCCAGTGGCATTTGTAAGACCAACATAGCTATATATTTATAATCCTATTATCTCCTTACTAGGTGAGAACAAAGGATTTGGTCAACATCATTCAAGCTTCTAATGCTGTATAGTAAAATGCTAGGTGGCCTTTACAGAGACATACACTAAAATTTCCTAAACTTTACTATACAATTAAAATTTTTCATAAGGAAATGTTGAGAAGACAGAACACCTAACATGAGCTCTCATAGTTCAATTTCTAACTTGAAATTTTTTTTTTTTTTTCGAGACAGTGGCTCAAGCTGTTGCTTGGCACGGCGCCTGTAGTTCAATGGGCTAAGGCGCCAGTCACGTACACCTGAGCTGGTGGGTTCAAGCTGTCACTCTAGGTAGAGTGCCGTGCAACCTCAAACTCTTAGGCTTAAGCAATTCTCTTGCTCAGCCTCCCAAGTAACTAGGACTACAGGCACCCACCACAAATGCCCAACTATTTTTAAATTGTAGTCGTCAATGTTGTTTGGGTGGCCCAGGCTGGATTTGAACCCACCAGTTCTGCTGTATATGGCTGGCGCCCTAGCTACTTGAGGTATAGGTGCAGAGCTGGAATTTGTATTTTTCATTAAATACTGTAGCCTTGATTCTGATAAAGTTTTATTTAAAGACGAACTCATAGTAAATTACATCAGAAGCATTTCCATTACAAAGGTCTTCATCACCAAAAGTCAATTTAAAAGAACCTATTGTAGTTCTAGTGTGAAACAAATCCGACAGAAAATCCTTTAAATATTTCTGAAGCCTCTAAAATCTCATTCTGAGAGAAAGAAAGCAACTCCAAAAGCTCTCGTTTGAGGGGGAGGAATTTACCTTTCCCTAAATTGAGCAATTCTGTGCCACTAAGCATAACATCAAATAAAATGATCCAGTCTATAGGCTCATAAAAACAAAGCCTCTACCTGTAATCCCAGCTACTCGGAAGCTGAGGAAGGAAGATCACTTCAGCCCAGGAGTTCAAGGCCAGGGTGGGCAACACGCTCTGAAACTGACTTAAGCAATCCACAAAAGATAACTTTTTAAAATTTTTTACATATACATGTGTTTATCAGGTTTCCACTTTTTGCCTTCACAAAATTAAAAAGGCTTAAAATTTAGTAACAATAATATTTAAAAGAACTAGAAACAAAAACCTCGTAAAGAAGGAACGAAGATAAATACATTAAGAAATCAGATGATAACTTTTTCTTTTTTCTTTTTTTTTTTTTTTTGAGACAGAGCCTCAAGCTGTCACCCTGGACAGACTGCCATAGCATCATACCTCACGGCAACCTCCAATTCCTGGGCTCAAGTGAGTCTCCTGCCTCTGCCTCCCAAGTAGCTGGGACTACAGGCGCCTGCCACAAGGCCCGGTCAGTTTTTGGTTGCAGCCATCATTGTTGTTTGGCTAAGGGCTGGATTCGAACCCGCCAGCTCAGGTGTACGTGGCTGGCGCCTTAGCCCGTTGAGCCACAGGCGCTGAGCCCGGAGTGAGCATTTTAGAATCACTGCTGACTGACCTCACATTGTTCCCTTCTTACCTCCAGGGCAGTTATTTGAGAAGTTTTCTCAAATTCCAACCTTACCCTAATGATCTTAGCTTATAACCTTCATAGAGGAGGTTAACTGTATTATGAGTACTTTCAAGTACTCTATATTTAGTCTTTATTATGACATGTCTAAATTTCTACATTCAATTTAGGGAAGGAAGAATGGAAGGGAAAATTTGAGCATTTATGATGTGATAGGTCCTGATCAACTGTGATTTTTATTGTTCTTTTTTTTTTTTCTTGAGACAGAGTCTCACGCTATCATCCTGGGTAGAGTGCTGCAGCAACCTCCAACTCTTGAGTTCAAGCGATCCTCTTGCCTCAGTTTTTTCTATTTTTAGTAGAGACAGAGTCTTGATTTTTGCTCAGGATGGTCTTGAACCTGAGCTCAAGCTGTCCACCCTCCTTAGCTCCCCAGAGTGATAGGATTATAGGGATGAGGTGATTTTTAATGTTTGTCCTGTAGAGTTTCACATCCTGAGAGTCTCATGAAATACGTGGCATTATTTATGCATATCAGTTAACAAATAGATTGATAATAATTAAAAAAGTACTTGAGCACTTATGTGTAAGCACTGGGAAAATAAGACTTAGAAAGGTTAAATAATCTGCTACAGCCATGTGGCTGGTAAGCAGCAGAGCTTGTGTCTGACTTTAAAGTATGCTTTGCATTGCTGCACCTGGAAGAGGGAGCATGTGCTCTGCTCGAGCCTGGCATGGGATGGGAGGAGTAGAGAGATGAAGGCAGCAAGGCAAGATGATGAGTGCTGTGCAGGGAGATACACCCAGATAACTTGGCTCTCAAATGATAGCGCTTTCACAATATACCCTTCCTGTGTCTTCCCGCTTCCCTTGGCAAATGACCAGTGCTTGGGTAGAGAGTGCTAGGGGTTGGAAATTTTTTTTTTTTTTTTTAAAGGCAGAGTCTCACTTTATTGCCCTCAATAGAGTGCTCACAGCAACCTCCAGCTCTTGGGCTTTGGCAATTTTCTTGCTTCAGTCTCCTGAGTAGCTGGGACTATAGGTGCCTTCCACAACGGCTGGCTATTTTTTTGCTGGAGTTAGGGTGGACCAGGTTCAAACCCGCCACCCCTCGCTGGCACCCTACTCTGTCTCACTGAGCCACAAGCGCCACCCTATAAAGTTACTTTATAAAAGCCAAGGACACTAAGGCTGTACTTGGCAGACTGAACAATTTATTGTTACAGGGCAGTGAACAGAGTGCTGTAACAGGAATGTTTGAAGTATTGGAGGGTCAGTGGAATGAGCAGCTAACCATTGGGAAGTTCTTTACTGAATAGTTGAATAGTTGGCATCTGTGTTCTGATGGACAAGGAAGAGCAGAGGACATCTCTGTGTGCCTAAAAGGTTTTAAGCTGGGGCATGAAGTTTTATTAGAGCTCCTCTGGCACACTGGAGAGGAAGGCTAGGGAAAGAGAAGGCAGGAGTTGGCTGGGAACTGTTGGGATTGTTCAGTGGTGGAGGGGCTGGAGCAGCTCACCTAGCACTGTTGCCAGGAAGAACGAAATCTCCTTTTTTTTTGGCTGGGGCTGGGTTTGAACTCTCCACCTCCAGCCTATTGGGTCGGCACCCCACTCCTTTGAGCCACAGGCCTTCTGCACTTTCTGCCCACATTCTGCCTACTCCTAAACCTTTAGTGCTTTTTGTCAGCTGTTGAAAGTCTTCCTCCTGGTCTTTGACTCCTGCAGCCTTTGATAGTGTTTCTCACTTTTGTTTTTGCTACTCTTCTCCTTTGGTTTCTTGGATATTAGGGATGACTTGAGTCTGAATCCTGTGTCTGCCACTCACAAGTGTGTGGCAGTTTCCCTTTCTGTGAATGAGAAGTGATAGCTGTGGCAGCTTGGTAAATTGTAATTCCATATGAAAACAAGAAGTATATTATTGCATTACTAACCTTTTTTTTCTCCCCCAACTACACCTATGGACTTCATAAATAGTGTTGGTGAACCACTGGTCCATGGACTGAATGTATTCTGCTAGGTCTTCACTATATTTAACGTTTTAGAAAATTTGCATTAAGAATTTATGACTGTGGCCAGGGATGGGGGCTCATGCCTACACTCTGGGAGGCTGACGTGGGAGGATTGCTTGAGCTCAGGAGTTCAAGACCTGCCTGAGTAGGAGTGAGGCCTTGTCTCTCCTAAGGAAAAAAAAAAATGGAAAAATTTAGCTGGGGGTGGTAGCACATACTTAACAGTTTATCTACTTGGGAGGATGAGGCAGGAAGATCCTTGATTCTACGTGTTTAAGGTTGCTGTTAGACTAATGCTACAGCACTGTAGCCTGGAGCAACAGAGGGAGACTCTGTCACATGTGCCTGCACACAAAGAATTTATGACCTCAGCCCAAATCCCTACCTGGAACTCAAGACTTGGTGATATCTGTCATTTTTCACCCTAACATACATTTTACTTATTTGCCCTGCCTTTCCTCCCTTTTTTACTTCTCTCACTACTTAGAGATAAACTCTAGGAGGAGGCAGGGTTTTTTTTTGAGACAGAGTCTCACTATGTTGCCCTGGGTAGAGTGCTGTGATGTCACAGCTCATAGCAACCTTAAACTCATGGGCTCAAGTGATTCTTTTGCCTCAGCTTAATAGGCACCTGCCACAGCACTTGGCTATTTATTTTTTTTGGTTGTAGTTGTCGTTTGGCAGGCCTGGTCTAGATTCGAACCTGCCAGCTCCAGTGTATGTGGCTGGTGCCCTAGCTGCTGAGCTACAGATGCTGAGCAAGGAGGCAGTTGTTTTGTATGTTTTATTGAATGCTCAACCTGGTGATCCAGAATAGGCCTGCAGGCACAGAGAAAGTGTCCAGTGAGTACTTGCTGAATGGATGAAAAAATGCATGAGATTTAAGATTTCTGGTTTTACTTGGAAAAAACCGCCCCCCGGCATCTATAACTCTGGGTCTCTACTTCCCAGTGGCACCAGTAGGCTTGAAGTGAGGAGCAGAGCCCTTCTGAAGTAAGCTGTAGGTGTTCCTCAGTTGGCTGTAGGCCCTCCTTTTCCACATTGCCTTATACCTACGTAGCCTGCAGGAAGGGAGGGGGCAGAGGTGGAGAACCAGTAAGAAACTGGAGATGGGGCCTTGAAGGATTAGTGAGAGTTTGTCAGAAATAGAATGGAGCAGAAGCAAGGGCCTCACAGAGGAAATAAGATGTGCTAATGGCAGTGTGTAAGGGCATGATGGGCCAGAATGGCGGGTGGTTGGTGGCAGGCAGAGAAATGGGCAATGGAGAAGTAGCTGGGAAGTTGGAGCTGTGACCTACAGGGCAAGCCTAGGGAGTTATCAAGTTTATTGTTAATTATTAGGATTTCTTAAATATACAAAGGTATAGGGAAAACAAAAATGGCCTATCATCTTCCCCAGATAAGCTCTATAGACACATGAGAAAATTCAGAAAGTAAGAAAACTCATTAAGTTCAGAGAAGTTCAAAATGAAAGTAAAACCTACCTTTTCTGCCCCCAAAGTTAGCAGCTGCCAACAATTTGAGTACTTCTAGGAAGAAATATTATGCCTAAGCTCAGGCCTGTAATACTAGTACTTTGAGAGGCCCAGGTGGGAGAACTGCTTGAGGGTAGGAGTTGGAGAACAGCCTGAGCAACATGGCAAGACCATGTCTCTGCAAAAAAAGAGGAACTTTGCTGGATATGAGCTGTAGTGCCAGCTACTCAGACTGACTTAAGAGGATTGCTTGAGCCCAAGAGTTTGAGGTTATAGTGAGCTATGATGATGGCACTGTATGCTAGCCCAGGCAGTAGCCCTGTCTCAAAAAAGTACAGCACATTATTACTGCTATACTATCATCTATTTTTGTATATATTTCTAAAGGTTTAATGATTTTTTTTTTTCTGAGACAGAGCCTCACTTTGTTGCCCCCAGTAGAATGCCATGGCGTTATAGCTCACAACAACCTCAAACTCTTTGGCTCAAGCAATTCTCTTGCCTCAGTCTATGTAGCTGGGACTGTAGGCACCTAGTACAATGCCTGGCTATTTTTAGGGGCAGAGTCTCACTCTGGCTCAGGGTGGTCTCCAACCAGTGAGGTCAGGCAGTCCACCTGCCTTGGCCTCCCAAAGTGGGGTTAAATGATTTTTTTAAAAATTTATTTTTTGGCTTGGCGCCTGTGGCTCAATGGGCTAAGGCGCTAGCCACGTACACCTGAGCTGGTGGGTTCAAATCCAGCCCGGGCCCGCCAAACAACAATGATGGCTGCAACCAAAAAATGGCCGGGCGTTGTGATGGGCGTCTATAGTCCCAGCTACTTGGGAGATGGAGGCAGGAGACTCGCTTGAGCCCAGGAATTAGAGGATGCTGTGAGCTGCAATGCCACGGCACTTTATCCAGGGTGACCGCTTGAGGCTCTGTCTCAAAAAAAAAAAAAAAAAATTATTTTTTTTTCCTTTGGTCCCTCAGTCAGGATAATGTTTTATTTTTACTTTTTTTAGATTTGGGCTTGGCACCCATAGAACAGTGGTTATGGCGCTGGCCACATACGTGGAGGCTGGCAAGTTCAAATCCGGCCCTGGCCAGCTAAAACAACTATGACAACTGCAGCAAAAAATAGCTAGGCGCCTGTAGTCTCAGTTACTTGGGAGGCTGAGGCAAGAGAATCACTGAAGCCCAAGAGTTTGAGGTGGCTGTGAGCTGTGACGCCACGGCACTCTTCTGAGGGTGACATAGTGAGACTGTCTCAAAAAATAAACAAACAAACAAAAAAACAAACTTTTTTTGAAATTTGGGTTTTACTAGGTTCCCTAAGCTAGAGTACAGTGATGTGATTTATAGTTCGCTATAACCTAAAATTCCTGGGCTTGATCAATCCTTCTAGCTTAGCCTTCTGAGTAGCTGGGACTATAGGCATGTTCCACCACACCCAGCCAATTCAAACTTTTTTTCTTATAGAGATGGGGTGGTCTTACTATGTTGCCCAGGTTGGTCTCAAACTCTTGGCCTCAAGTAGTTCTCTTACCTCAGTCTCCCAAAGTGCTAGGATTACAGGCATGAACTATTGCACCTGGTCTTAAAAAGAAATTTTTTTTTTTTAAACAAAGATACTGTATGTTGCCTTGGCACTTGTAGCACAGTGATTACAGCGCCAGCAGCAAGCACTGAGGCTGGTTGAGCACTGGGTTCCAGCTGGGAGCAGGCCAGCTAAACAACTCGCTTGAGCCCAGGAGTTGGTTGTCATTGGCTAAACAGGCCAATGACAACCAACAACAAATAGCCAGGCACTGTGGCAGACGCCTGTAGTCCCAGCTACTTGGGAGGCTGAGGCAGGGAAATTGTGTAAGCCCAAGAGTTTGAGGTTGCTGTGACTCCAGGATGCTCTAAGGGGGGCGACATAGTGAGACTTTGTCTCAGAGAGAAAAAAAAAAAGATACAATGTGCTTCTTGGAAGAAAAATTGTCAAACTATACAAACTTGTAAGAGCATAAGACCTTTTCCACTCCATCTCACAAAGATACCTTTTTAGGCTTTGTAACTATGTACATATAAAATGTTTTTGTCTTTTCAAAAGTGAGAATACCTTGTATTTGTTAATCAGAAGGGCCTACTTTTTTTTTTTTTAACTATTACGTAGCATGAACATTAAGCAACCTTTCCTTTTAAAATGCTGCTGTTTTTTTCTTTTTTTTTTTTTTCTTGAGACAGTCTCACTTTGTTGCCCTTGGTAGAGTGCTGTGGTGTTACAGCTCACAGCAACCTCCAACTCCAGGGCTTAGGCAATTCTCCTGCCTCAGCCTCCCGAGTAGCTGGGACTACAGGGGCCCGCCACAACGCTTGGCTATTTTTTTGTTGCAGTTTGGCAGGGACTGGGTTTGAACCCGCCATTCTGGGTAAATGGGGCCGGCGCCCTACTCACTGAACCGGAGGCGCAACCCCAAATGCTGCAATGTTTTTTTTTTTTTTTTTAGACAGAGCCTCAAGCTGTCCCTCGGGATAGAGAGCTGTGGCGTCACAGCTCATAGCAAGCTCTAATTCCTGGGCTCAAGTGAGTCTCATGCCTCTGTCTCCTAAGTAGCTGGGACTACAGGCACCCGCCACAACGCCTGGCTATTTTTTGGTTGCAGCTGTCATTGTTGTTTGGCTGGCCCGGGCTGGATTCGAACCCTCCAGCTCAGGTGTATGTGGCTGGTGCCTTAGCCCATTGAGCCACAGGTGCCAAGTTGCTGCAATGTTTTTAAAGATACGTGACTATTCAACCATTTCTTTATTTCTGGACATTCCTTGGAAAAGATTCTTCTTTTCTTCATTAGAGGAAAAATATTAATGAAGTTGGTATGTGGACTTTCTCTCCCTGAGTGTATTTACTTTTGAGAGGAATTTAATACTTACAAATTTAAAAAAGTTTTATTTTAGAGGCTGTAGAATGCATAGGGTAATGGTCTACTGCTTACAGAATGACTGGAGGGGAGACTTATAGAGTGTTTTTATACCAGGCTGAAATTAGACTGGATCAGAGTTTCTACAGCAATTTTTTTTTTTGGTAGAGACAAGAGTCTCACTATATCATCCTCGGTAGAGTGCCGTGGCGTCACACAGCTCACAGCAACCTCCAGCTCCTGGGCTTAGGCTATTCTCTTGCCTCAGCCTCCTGACTAGCTGGGACTACAGGCGCCTGCCACAACGCCTGGCTATTTTTTTGTTTTTGCAGTTTGACCAGGGCCAAGTTTGAACCCGCTACCCCGGTATATGGGGCCGGCGCCCTACTCGCCAAGCTGAGCCACCGGCGCCGCCCTCTACAGCAAATTTTGGAGGCAAATAATCTAGTTTTTTCCCTGTAGACTTCTGGAGTGAGTGGATAGGGGAGGGAAATGAAGAAGGGGGTTGAGGCTTCACTTCTGACTATGAGGAGATTTAAGACTGGGGGGAGTTAGAGTCACTCGATTGACCTCAGTGCATTCCTTGGGAGCCTGAAACACTTTGTAACGTCAAGGTTATAATTTGAGGGAAGATGTTTGCAGAGTATTTTTGAGGAGTTTGGGGAAAGTGAGAAGTATACTGCACCAAAGATTTGGGAGATTGGGGTCCCTTGGGCCAGCCCTTTCCCTAAGTAGGTCTTTAGGTTTCTTTGACTCTTAGATATGGGATTGGGCTAGCTGGTTTCCAAGGGATCTATTCAGTGGGAAAATTTTGAGCTTCTGTTTTGCCTTTGAGTACTCTGAAGTGTTTGGTAGTCCTTGCCTTTAATGAGTTCGCAGTCTAGTATAACTAAACTGTTAATTTTAGCTCATTGTCCTACTGTATTAAGAGGATATCATCTGATAAGTATAAGGTGACAGCAATTCAGACCTTTTCTTGGTGACACTTTTTAGTGGAGGGGGTGAAAACTACCACTTGGACAGATTCTTTGCCTTAGCCACTTTCCCTTTGTAGCCACCACTGATTTATAATTTGCAAGTGCCCCATGTGCAAAATTACTCTTGGGACAGTGTTTTCAAAATCTCTTGTTTTTTCTTCCAGGTTGATTCCAATGATAGTTCTCATAACTCAACGAATTCTGAATGTGCAGCTGAAGCTGAGGGTCAGAATGATACAACTGAGGAGCCAGACAAGCTCCAGAAAAGGAAGAGGGATAGACTTCGAGACCAGGGCTCTACAATGATCTACCTGAAGGCTATTCAGGGCATCCTGGGGAAATCGATGCCAAAAAGGAAGGGAGAGGCCACTGCTAGGGCAAAACCAAGTATAGGAGAGCGTCCCAGCTGTGCAAAAGGACCAGTGAGGAGTGAAGGACTGACCAGGAGTGGAGAAGGACCAGTCAGGAGTGAAGGACCAACCAGGAGTGAAGAAGGACCAGTCAGGAGTGAAGGACCAGTCAGGAATGTCAAAGTCACATCTCCTCAGAAGGAGAAAGAATCCGTTCCAGAGACTGGAGTGGAGGAGGAAAAGACTGTGCCTGAGAGGAACAGCTTTTGCCACAGGAGAGTGGTTGTGGACCCTGAGGAGAAATCCATTGAGAAGCCACTTGAGGAGCCATGTGGTGACCGAAGGACAGTCATTGACAAACACACACCACCCCTGGAGTTTTTGGATGACTCTGACTCTCATTTAGAACTTCAAAAGGTGAGATAAGCTCATGCCAGGCATCTGGATTTTTAGTTCTCTTGATTAAGTGTATTTAGTTTTTCTAGTTTGATTGTGATGTTATTATTTAAAAGTAGTATTTTGGCTTGGCGCCTGTGGCTCAAGTGGCTAAGGCACCAGCCACATCATACACCTGAGCTGGTGGGTTCAAGTCCAGCCTGAGCCTGCCAAACAACAACGACGGCTGCAACCAAAAAATGGCCAGGTGTTGTGGGTGCCTGTTGTCCTAGCTACTTGGGAGGCGGAGGCAGAAGTCTCGCTTGAGCCCAGGAGTTGGAGGTTGCTGTGAGCTGTGATGCCACAGCATTCTATCCAGGGTGACAGCTTGAGGCTCTGTCTCAAAAAAAATAAAGAAAAAATAAATAAAAGTAGTATTTTAGGGCGGCTCCTGTGGCTCAGCGAGTAGGGCGCCGGCCCCATATACCGAAGGTGGCGGGTTCAAGCCCGGCCTCGGCCGAACTGCAAAAACAAAAAGCCGGGCGCTGTGGCGGGCGCCTGTAGTCCCAGCTACTAGGGAGGCTGAGGCAAGAGAATCGCTTAAGCCCAAGAGCTGGAGGTTGCTGTGAGCAGTGTGATGCCACGGCACTCTACCCAGGGCGATAAAGTGAGACTC
>CAUYON010075660.1:0-11950 GCA_963573935.1 Arctocebus calabarensis
GTAGCTGGGACTACAGGCGCCCGCCACAGCGCCCGGCTATTTTTTTGTTTTGCAGTTCGGCCGAGGCCGGGCTTGAACCCGCCACCTTCGGTATATGGGGCCGGCGCCCTACTCGCTGAGCCACAGGAGCCGCCCAGAAAACTAATTTTTAAGAGAATAATTTCTTCCAAAGTTGATTCACATATTTAATGCACTGTCAAATTGAAACCTTGCAATCAAGTTTGACAAAACTGACAAGTTGATATTAAAAATAATGTGGAAAGACAGGCTGTAGAATGGTCAAAATTTTAAAGAGAACATATTTGGAGGATTTAACATATCTGATCTCAATGTTTCCTATAGAGATAATAGTTATTACTATGAAATATTGGTGTAAAGATGAATATATTAATCAATGTGACAAGACAGAGTCCAAATTGGTCATATTTACATGACCAATTGATTTTGAACCTGTTGTTAAGATAATTCAATGAAAAAAATGCTAGTATTTTTAACAAATGGTGTTAGAACAACCAGATATAGGTATGGGAAAAAAATTAACCCTGATCTTTCATAGATACAGAAAAATTAATTCAAAATAATCATAGAGCTAATATAGGATCTAAAGATATTAAACTTATATAAGAAGCATAGATGAGGTCTTTGTAACATTCATTTAAGCAAAATATTTTATTTAATGGCACAAAAAAATGGAAAGTATAAAAGAAAAATATGATAAGAAGAACTTCATCCAAACTACAAATTTTTTTTCTCTTTAAAAGATGTTCATTGATCATATACGAAATAAAGAAAACTTTATATGTCACAAACATACACTATATAAAGCACTAAATATCCAGGGGACCAGGCCCAGTGCTGCCCTGTATGCGAATACTTATTGCAGCACAGTTCACAATTGAAAACGTATGGAAGTAGCTCAAGTGTCCATCTTCAAGTTCATGAGTAGATTAAAAAAATATGGTATATGTATACCATGCAATACTACTCAGCCATAAAGAAGGATAACTTAATGCCTTTTGCAACAATTTGTAGGTGACTGGGGACAATTATCCCAAGTGAAGTATCTAAAGAATGGAAAAAACAAACGCCCTATGAAATTACTGTTAAATTAGAACTAGCTGACGAGCACCCATGTGCATAAAGGCAAGTAAAACTCAATGGGAGTCAGTGGGGTGAGCAGGAGGAGGGAATGGCCAAAAACTCACTTAACAGGTACAATGAACACTATGGGGATGATGGGCACACTCATAACTCTGACACAAGTATTACAAAAGCAATCCATATAACTAAATCATTCGTGTTTTTTTGTTTTGAGACAGAGTCTCACTATGTAGCCCTCCATAGAGTGCCATGGTGTTACAGAGTCAGAGCAACCTCAATCTCTTGGGCTTAAATGATTCTCTTGCCTCAGCCTCCCAAGTAGCTGGGACTGCAGGCACCTGCCACAATGCATGGCTATTTGTTTGTTGCAGTTATCATTGTTGATTGTAGCTGGCCTGGGCTGGGTTCGAACAGCCAACCTCTGTGTTTGTGGCTGATGCCCTGCCTACTGAGCTATAGGCACCACCTTGTGTTTTGAAATTTAAAAAAAAGACGGCAACATTCTACTTAGCAGAAAATGTAGATAAAAAAGATAAGATTTTTGAAGAGTATATCTAGGTGTTTGTATTTAAAGTATATAAAGAACTTAAAACTCAAAAATAAGAAAAAATGAACAAAATATTTGAACAGACATATCACAAAAAACAAGTTTAAAAACGTATAGAAAGATGTTCAACACCATAGTCTTTAGATAAATACAAATTAGAGTTACCACTAAGAACTCATTAGAAAAGCTAAGTTTAAAAGACTAACAATATCAAGTTTGAAGATAAGAAAACTTTTACATTGTTGGGCGAAGTGCAAAATGGTAAAGCCATTTTGGAAAACAGTATGCTGTTATCTCATGTATCTAGATGTTTATTAATTCATATTATAAAGTAATTTCACTGATAAGCATCTATCTGAGAGAAATGAAAAGTCCATAAAAAGACATATGTGGAAAGTTCATTTTAGCAAAATACATAACAAAAAATCATAAGCCACCTGAATGTTCAGATTCAAAAATTTCTACTGCATCTGTAAAACAAGGTGCCAAGACCTTGAAAATATTTTTTGAGAAAGTTATATGGACAATGGCCCATGGATACTTAAAAAAAATTGAAAAATATAATAGAAAAAGGGTGATAACTTTATTTGTTATAAAGATTTATTAAAAAGACACATTTAAAAGAAGTATTCCTGGTACAAGATCAGACTAAAATCTCAATCAAACAGCATAGGAAGAATCCTAAGAATGGCTGACTTCAAGTTTCTCATGCAAGAAGTGAGGCCAGGAGTACTAGAGTTCTTGAACAACAAGCTGTCTAAGAAAATAGTGACAATATATATTCCTTGCTACTTCACTTGCTTCCGACTTGAGAAAATGATCTACTGATCTAGAGTTAGTTGTGGTATGTAATGAAAAATAGATATGAAAAAGTTATAACTCATTTAAAACATAAAGCCAATGTGAAAAGATAAAGTGCAAGCTATACATGGCATGTTATAAGTTAATTTTATTCAAGTGAATGTTTAGCAATGACCTATTACAGTTCAACATCTTTGGAGAAAAAAGAAATAGCAGGGCCACACCTGTGACTCAGTGAATAGGGCACTGGCCCCATATACTGAGGGTGGTGGGTTAAAACCTGGCCCTGGCCAAACTGCAACAAACAATAGCCCGGCGTTGTGGCAGGCACCTGTAGTCCCAGGTACTTGAGAGGCTGAGGCAAGAGAATTGCCTAAGCCCGAGAGCTGGAGGTTGCTGTGAGCTGTGATGCCATAGCACTCTACCGAGAGTGACAAAGTGAGACTTTGTCTCTAAAAAAAAAAAAAAGAAGAAGAAGAAGAAACAGCAAAATATACTCTGTATTTTTGTTATCATACCTGTGATTGAGGAAAGGTGTAAAAATCCTTGAACTTTTAAAAATATATTTTTACTTAGACTTCACCTAACAAACACAAACAATGTAACCTACTGTATGTATCCTTATATTAATCTGAAATTTTAAAAAATCTAAAAAATATGTATTTTTTAAAGAAAAAACCCCCTACATGACTTTGAAGTCTCCAATAATTAAATTATTAACCTCTCAGTTAAAAACTATAACTTACTGGTACATTGTAGAGGGCCGGCCTCCATACAACCTGTGAGTGTTCCCAGTACTCATCGGTGACAAGGGAATGAAGAAAATAAAGACAAAAGAAATAAAATAGAATTTATAGAGGGGTCCCGGGAGGTTGACACCCATTATTCAAGAGACAGCAACAGCTGAACTCTGGATGCACTCGGTTTTTACTACTTCTCTTGATCAGCAAATGGGTGTTTGCAACAACAATATATGTCATCCTTGTGGGTTCTCATGCCCTCATTCTCCATTACTCACCTGATTACCCTTTAGCTGTTTTTCATGACTTTTCCTTCTTAAAATACTTAATCAATCACTAACAGGATTACAGAAAACAAAGGAAAAGGGACTGTGGAATTAGGAGCTGGATGCCACCCAGTTAATCCTCTGTGTTCCTGCAGGTCACATTAGTTGACACTTGACTCATATTAGGAGTCAAAGGAGTAAAAGGCTGAACCTTCTTATCTCACACCCACAAGAACTAGTCTTTCTTGCTCTATGAGTCAGCTGCACATGCTGTCCTAGTTAATTTTAAAATGGCTTCCCCAGGTTCCAGCCAGGCTCTTACAGACCATTTTCCTGGGGTCCTTTCTGCCTTCAGCCAAACCCTTATGAACCTTTTTCCTGAAGCTCTCCCTGACTTCAGCCAGGCCTTTGCAGGCCTTTTTCCTGACGTCCTTTTGTGTTCATGCCAAGTTGTCTCGTGAAGCCCCCAGTATAGAATGTTCTTTGTGGAGGCCCATATCCTTTTCCATTATCCTGCATATCTGACCCTGATCACGAAATTTTTAGGCCCAGTGCAATGGCTCACGACTGTAATTCCAGCTCTTGGGAGGCAGAGGTAGGTGGATTGCCTGAGCTCATCAGTTCAAGACCAACTTGAGCAAGAGCTAGACCCTGTCTGGAAAAAAATAGCTGGGCACTATGTAGTCCCAGATACCTGGAAGGCTGAGGAACAAGAATTGCTTGAGCCCAAGAGTTTAAGGTTACTGTGAGCTAAAATGCCATGGCACTCTGACCAAGTGAGACTGTCTCAATCCCCCCCGAAAAGCAAAAAACAACTTTTCTTACAATCATTTTGTCATTTCATTATTATATCAATCTAACTATATCTTCCTATAATCCTAACTTTCCTAATGTTTACCCACAGTACATAATTATATGGAATAGTGTAAAATTTTTTAGGTCCTACAAATATTGTGTAATAATAGAGAACAATTTTGAATTATGTTTACATTTCTAAAATTCTAAACTGCAGTCATTGGGACAGTGCTTAAGGAATTCAAGTGTTAAACCTAGAGCATTTCTGGAAGAACCAGAACATCTGTGCTGCCTTTGGCAAGCCATTGTCTCTAAGAACTCCTGAAAAAAGAAGATCCACTTCAGTAGCAGAATGGTGAATTTTCTTCTAAATGAAGAAGCCATTCTTAATATTTCTGAAGAATAAAAGGGCCATTTCTTGGCAAACAGATCCTTTAGAATAAAGGGAAGATGGAAAATACCTCCATTGCTGCCGATGGAAGAAGAAGAGAACTACCTGTGACGAGAGGCTCACTGAATTTTCAATGCCTATGTGATCATTTTCCTCTTGAAGATCAGATTTTTAAGGGTAGAAAGGAAAGCTTACACTTTGGTTATCACATATTAAATGAATAACCCCACAGAACTTGCACCTTCAATTTTTTTTCAGTAAGAATTTCATTACAAAACATCTTTCAAATGCTTATTATTTACTTTTACAAAATTATTGCTGACACTCAATATTGACTATTTTATGTAGACAGGTAAAAACTGATCACTTATGTGATGTCACCTTTAAAAAACTGAAAAAAATACTTTGTTCCTAAATATCATCTTTCTAAAATGTCACCACTAGATTATTTCTCAAACAATTTGCTCATTCACAGAATCATTTTCAATGCACAATTTTTCATTAAGTGGGCACAGATGATATTATCAGATGGTAGTCGGCATAGTCCTTTGCCTCTGAGGAAAGGAAAAGTAGTAAAGAAAAGAATGTGGGAAAATCACTGAAGAAAAAGAAAATGTGGGAAAGGCAGCCACAAATATATTGGATGCCAGTACTTTTTTTTTTTTTTTTTTTTTGAGACACAGCCTCAAGCTGTCACCCTGGATAGAATGCTGTGGCATCACAGCTCACAGCAACCTCCAACTCCTAGGCTCAAGCGATTCTCCTGCCTCTGCTGCCCAAGTACCTGGGACTACAAGTGCCCACCACAATGCCCAGCTATTTTTTGATTGCAGCCGTCATTGTTGTTTGATGGGCCTGGGCTGGACTCGAACCTGCCAGCTCTGATGTATGTGGCTGGAGCCTTAGCTGCTTGAGCCACAGGCACTGCGCCGGATACCAGTACTTTTAATCTAAGTAATAGGTACTAAAAATTTTACACTTTACAAAGCATAACTATAAATTGTCCTGAGTCAAACAACAAAGGTGCTTCTACCAGATTTATAGAAATACAGGAGAACTTTTAGAAATAGAATACAACACTCTCCTTTTAGCCATGAATAAGCTGAAATATTGGTATTATAGCTTACTTTCTCATGATGAAAAAGACTAGCAAAAGTCTAAAATAAAAAAATAAATTCTCTAAAATAGAGAATTTTTCAAACTGGATTTTTAAAATCAGTTAATCTATAATCACTATACATTTAGAATTAATAATTTCAATTATAGGAAAATTTCTTAGAGTCAAAACAAAACTTTGAAATGGAAAGAAATTATTTCATAAATACTTCATAAAGAAGTATTTCAATTAATGATTGTGATACATGGGAAAGTTATTTCATGCAAGGCTTAAGGTCAAATAGTCTTGGTTTAAATTCCAACTCTGCAAAATTAATTCTTGTGGCTTTTTAGATAAAATTTGTATTATTATTTACTTTTGGTTAATGAGGTATATTTCATATACAATAAATTTAGTTCTTTCAGGGGTATAATTACATGCATTTTTGTAAACTTAATCATGTGATTGCCACCACAATCAAGACATTATCTGCCAAATTTTCTCGTATAGTTTTGTCATCAATATCTATTCACCACTTCTGACTGGGGTGCTATCCTCCATTGACCTGCGTATGGTCTTCATAGTTTTGAGTTTTCCAAAATGTCAAACAATAACATTCAATCCAGGTTGAATATCCCTAATCTGAAATGCTTGGGACCAGCAGTGTTTCAGATTTTTAATTTTTACAGATTTGGTGATATTCACACATAAATAATTAGATATGCTGATAAAGAGACTCTAAATATTCCCTGCTTGAAATTAAATTTATACATATTTTTAATAATTTTTTTTGCATTAAAGCAATTTCATGTACATTGAACCAAATCAAAGGTATCATAGGACATTCAGAAGCAGTCAGATTTTCGGAATATTAGATTAGGGGTGTTCAACCGGTATAGTATGTAGCCCTTTAAATCCAGTTTATTTCAGAAAACATACTCTTTCATGATTAATCCATATTGCTAGATCGATCAGTAGCCTATTCCTTTTGTTAGGTTAAATACCCTCTTTATTGCATGTATGTGACACAGTGTGTTTACTCCTTTATCAGCTGGGGAAAATTTGGTTGCCATGTACATGGTTTTTTTTTTTTTTTTTTTTTTTGCAGTTTTTGGCCAGGCCTGGGCTTGAACCCACCACCTCCAGATATATGAGGCCAACATCCTACTCTTTTGATCCACAGGCACTGCCCAGCATGTACATGTTTTTGCATGGACAGGTGTCTTTATTTCTTTTGTTAAATACACAGAATTGGGTTTGTTAAATCATACAGTTTTCCTATTTAATAGCATCATAGAGGTCTGCTTGCTCTCCTATCTCATCAGCGTTTGATATTGTCAAGTTCCTGAGCTTAATAATATCTCAATTTGAGAAGATTTAACTGCAGTTGAGATCAGAACTGCAAAGGCCCAGCTGATGTTCCAGCTGTAAAGCATGTCAACTTCCCTTTCAACTTCTTATATGTTCTGTGAGAAATATACTCTACCCTTGATAATGTAATACATGAGCACTTCTAAATTTCTTAGAAATTCATGAAACTTTTTCTGGTTACCAGGAAAAATGAAACTACTAAAGGTACCGTACTATGGGTAAGAGTACCCAGATGCTGAAGGATGTTTAATGAAGAAGGAGAAGAGGCCGCTGAAAAAGCTGAGCTGGTTCAGATAATACTCTGCTACTTACCTCTGGGAAAGTTTACTCCTTTTGAAAATCAGCTTCCTTATCAATAAAATAAGGATAAAAATAACATCCACTTTATAGATTTACTCTGAGAATCAAGGGACTTGTGTAAGAAAAGACTTTTTAAAATATAAAACATTAATTGCTATTATCAAAGATAAGCTGATTTATAAACACTATGCTAATGAGATTGTGTTGTTTCCAACATCTCCATTGAGAAATACAGATCAATTTAGTCATAAAAAATTGCAAGTAATTTATATAAAAGCTCTAAATTAGTGTCATTTACATCATTAAAAATCAATATAGGGTACCTACTGTGTGCAAAGCACAGTATATACAGCATTAAATAAAATAGATAGGACCCTTTGCCCTCTTGGCGCTTTCAGTAATTAAGTAAGCAAATCATAAAGCAAATCCCCATGGTATAAGGTAATAAATGAACTGACAAAACGAAAGCCGAGAGGGAGGGTACGAAGTACCCCTCTTTCCAAATGTGATGTAATTAAAACTAATTTGACACATAAACCATGTAAGCTACAGCAGCAACATCAGTTTTAGAAAGAGGTGTAGACAGGTCGAGCTTGCCTGGAGTATGCAAAAAAATGTGAAGAGGGCGTTTACCTAAAGAAAAGAAACCAAGGAGCATAAGAGGTGTGAGTAATGTAAGAGAAGTAGAGGGAGGAAGTGTGCATGATCACTGCAGTCCTCGTAGCATAATAATCAGAGTTTTCACTTTTACTTTGAATTAGATGGAAAATCATTGGAAGGTTGAGAAGACAGCTGACATTCCCTGTCCTCTATCCATGTATATAATTTTTTTTTATTGCTGCTGCAACAAGTTACCATGAACTTAATAAGCAAATTAAAATATCAAACATTTATTTTCTTTTAGTTCTGGAGATAGGAAACCTGAGATGGGTTCCACTGATTAAAATCCAGGTGATGGCAGGGTTTGTGTTTCATCTGAAGGTTCAAGGAGAAATGTGATTTTTCTTTTCCACCTTCTAAAGACATCTGCATTACTTGGCTCATGGCCTCTTCCACCAAGCTCAAAGCCATCAGTGTAATATCTTCATATTGCTCCCAGGTCACCTCGCTTCCCTCTTAAAGGACCTTTCTGATTGCACTGGGTCCATCTACAAGGTCCTCAACTTACAGCTGCAACATTCATTTAGCAACAAAAACAAACATAAAAACATTTAAAGGTCCTGAAGATTACGATGTGGACATCTTTGAAAAGCAGTATTTCAGCCTAACACAGTGTGGCAAGAAGTAATGGTGATTTTGATGTCTACTAAAGAGCAGCAGGGGACAGGAACATTGGATAGTAAAATACAGCAGTATTTATTCATTTTCAACAAATAACAATATGGAGAGAAAGGGGTATTCTGGCACTAGATGTGCTATATTCATGTTTGCATTGTAGGAATCACCTTCAATGTGGAGAATGGAGAGAAATAATTTTTCTAAATGGGTAACTTAATAGAAGTATAATTTTTAAAAATTCAAATTCTAAAGGATCTGCTTTTGCATACACTAAGATATTTTCTGATGAATTTATTGTTGTCACATTGTTCTCCAAATGTGAATGCAAATAAGTGATGTGAGTGACATCCCTATACCTCCCAATTTAAGGTATTTAGACATTGTTATTTAAATAAGTGTTTTTTTATGTTTAATTAATTGACACTGCTTCTAGATTTTAAACTTATATTGGAAACCAAAAAAATTAAACCATCTTTGAGAGCCATATGCTGGGAAAACAGTTTGGGTCCATGGAGACTCAGTGAGTTTAGGGATGAACTGCGCGACTACATGAGGAAACAATCATCCAAGCTCCATATATGTGACAGTCACTCAGTTTTAGTGTCTCTCATTTAACATCAAAACCAGCAACAGTAATAATAAACACCATGCAATGAGCACTGAAGAGCCAAAACAGTATTAAATACTGTGAAGGAATGACTCATCTTTGCAATACTTTATATCGGTACCTGGAGTTGTCCATAATAGCCTCACTTTATATATGAAAGCTCTGAGAGAAAAAAAAAAATCACTTTATGAAGTTTACTGAGGTTTTGATTAAATTTGTTACAATAATAGAAAACTACATCATGTCCAGGAAGAAGGGAGAAATGTTCAAACATAAAAATTCACAGCATATCAGAACAATCTCTTTTAATATCAGAAATTATATAATATGAATATAAATTAATCCGTTTGTCTAGTACATCATACTAACAGTTAATATTGAAGTTTTATATCTACTACTAATTCAACTTCAGTTAAAAACATACCAAAATATAATAAACAAATTAATGATAAGTACTTACTATTAAGGACAACGTGAAAAGTATCTCAAATTTTTACATTTTATAATAAAAACAATTAGATTAAACTCAAAAATATTTTTTTATTTTCCATTTACCCCCAAATAAAAAGAATAGGACAAATCTTGGCAGCCCTATGCCTTTTTATTATTATTTTAATGTGTAAAGAAAAAGGGAGACTCGTGTGTCTTTTTCTTTTTGCAGTTTTTGGTCAGTGCGGGTTTGAACCCACCAGCTCTGGTAGATGGGGTCAGTTCCCTCCTCCTTTGAGCTGCAGGCACCACTCTCGTGTGTCTTTTTGTTACTACTAAAAAATGTTCCACATTGACAACCTGAAAGTGCCCATTTCTAATACATTTGTGAAATGAATTACAGTGAAGAAATACTGCTAAAGATATAATTTTTGAAAAAATGATGCAATAAGCAAAAGTTCTCACTTTTTTTTTTTTTTTTACTTTTCAACGATGACCAGGTAAGAGAGATGCTTACATTTGAAACCAATGAGTAAAGGGTGCTATGTTAGTTCTTTACAACATCTTCATTCTTTAAAGCTGTTGTTGCGCAATTTACAAAGCATTTATAAATTATGCAAAACAAGAAGACAGAATATAAAATTATTTTGGAAGTAAGGCTATTGAAATGATGGTATCAGAGCTCAATATTTCTCTGGCATTTCAGAGACACTAACTGATGAGTAAAGCTTGGCAAACTTCCCATTCCTGTAGGTGAGAAACTTAAGGCAACACAGGAGAAGGGGATTTACCTGGTTACGTATTAATAATGCACCAAGCACTAGTCACCCCAAAGGACAACGTCAGTTCTTTCTATCAAATTCTTATCTGTGGTGATTCAGTTTGTGACCTTGCATATTAGAAGCATAGTTACGAGTAAATGGTGAACTTTGCTAGATAGTGTGTCCTCCGATCGGCCATGACTTGTGAGCCATATTTTGTAACATCTGCTTTTAGAATATGTTTCAAGTTGTTCAAATAATATGTAACTCATCAAAAGCCAAAGAAAAGCAGCATCGCATGCCATGACAGAATTGCAGAACACTGACCTTTTCACATTTATCATGTGGCTCCATTGCCTCTCTAATGGATATCTTGACATTTTCCTTTGAAGCAATTGTTGTGTTCTCTGACATTTTTGTCTCTGTCATTGAAATCATGGGGGTTAGCAACAATTGTTTGCAATTACCAGGCATATGAATCATCTACAAGTATAAGAAGCATAAAAATATATTTTCCCACAAGATGTTCTGGGATATACCTCAGATCCCTGAAATGTTACATTTGTCTTTGCAAGTGACCCACTAATTTATCTGATGTGTCTAATAGATTATACCTATAAATATTAAACATGTGCATGGTATGCCACATTTTTGAGTCTAAATGGTTTTTTTCAAACAAAACTTGAATTGAATGTTTATATCTCAAATTTCATGAAGTTCTAATTCTAGGCTGACTCATTTATACTTTCCATATTGACATTAATTAACATAAGAAAGCAAACATAAATTACAAGTGTGTATGTATACATTTGCTTAGAGTTTGTTTTTAACTAAGAAATGAAGTTGTTATCAAAATACGTAAGACAAACAAGCGAACAGATAATAAGAAAATTAGGATTAAAAATAGATTAGGAAATTAATAAAGGCAAGATTATCGCCTACAAAATTATATCATGTGACATTGTGTACTTAATAAAATTGATCTCCGGATTTGATTCTGAAATTCATGGAAAAAAAAGTATGAAGGAGAAATGAAGATTCATAGCATCCCTAAAATAAGAATAAATAAGTTGTTTGAGGAAAACACTGCTGATCTTCAAAACTACACCTGTATCAATTTTCTCCTGTAGGTCTATATAAAAACATGTCTTTGGTATCCCAGTGTTTTTCCACATCACATGGTCTGCATCACATTGGTTAAGAGAGAATGAATGAAATGATATTTGGGGCTGACTCTGGACTTTGCAGCTATAAAGCTGCTTAATCAAAAATATGTTGCTTCATCTGTAAAATGGGGGAAAGTAGTAGCAGTTTTAGAAAACTCTTGAGAAGGGCGGCTCCTGTGGCTCAGAGAGCAGGGCGCCAGCCCCATATACCGAAGGTGGCGGGTTCAAGCCCGGCCTCGGCCGAACTGCAAAACAAAAAAATAGCCGGACGCTGTGGCGGGCGCCTGTAGTCCCAGCTACT